>VZSE01003956.1:567939-661263 GCA_013398275.1 Promerops cafer | reverse complement strand
AGGGTTTGGGCTGGCCAAAAAGTGTTAGCGCTGGACATGGGCGCACAAAAGGGTGCTCGGTTCTCTGTTCCCGGCCTCCTTCGCCGCTGCTCCTGATCTCCAGCTAGGAACAATGTGTAGCAATGAGAGCGCCAGATCTTGAGAAAAAACAAGATTTGAGAGCCCTGAGCGAAACAGGAAAAGGAAGACGTTCGCTCCAAGCCAAGATTTCAGCTGTAAAAAAGACATCACTTTTCAACTTTCAGTTTTGATGGGTTACCTATGTTTGTCTGAGATTCAAAAAAAACCCCAAAAACCCACAACGAAAACCCTCCCCAACACCCAAACACGTTTTAAAATGCCAACTAATTATTGCAAGTGTTACAGCAGCAGAGAAAAAAAGAGAACAAGCAGCCTGTAATTTTTATAGGCTCCTTTGTCACATACGTGCTTAAAATAATATAATGGTTTTAATTCCACATTAGTGCATACAGCAGTTTATTGAGTTTATGGCTGACGGTTAGACTTTACGAACACTTAGTATTTCAGCGCTACAAGGAAGGAAGTGCTGAGCACAGATGTTTGCAAACAGCAACAATTGGATAATAAATTACTGCAAGGTAAAGACAACTCTCGACGTCGCAGACTTACTTTTTTATTTATGGCAAAAAAAAATCTCAATGCATTCAGTAATAAGTTGACAGGAATTCCTGGCTGGTGCTGCAGTGGGCAGAGATACAGCAGGCTATGCCTGAACACTAAAAGATTGTTCTGTCATTGTTGACCTGGTGGAAGTATTTCTCATATCTAATTCTTTTCGTTTTCTTTAGTTGACAGCTGCAGCTGAAGTCCAATGATAAAGAAGTACATTTTGGAGATGGCAGAGGCTGGAGGGTGCTGAAGTAGTTGTGTTCTTTCTTGCAGGGCAAGGCAAAACCATTCTCCTTGTCGCCACAACTCACAGGAACTGAAAGCTTGGGAATAAGAAGAGGGTTTTAAAGAAGTGAGATGGATGGCTCCAGTAGGAGCACAGGATCTGAGCCCCTTAAGATTAGACCACAAAAATAAATTTACTGTAGGTCTGTGCCTAATTCCCGCTTCTCTCTTTTTACTACCTGTTCCCAGTGTATGCTTGGTCTAGAGTATTAAAACTAGACAACCTGTTTCTGAGACAGATCTGAATTGCACAGCACATGCTCATCCTAACTAACATCATGCTGCCTGCAGGCTTTCCACATTCTCCTTGCCGGGAAAATATCACACCTACTTTTAAGACATCAGTACAAGTCAAGTACACTTGTTTATCCTCTGTTCATCCAGGCATAATTTTGGAGATTCGGTATGGACCTGCTGGGACAAGCAGGGATTCCGAGCAGCCTCTCTGATATGAAGCATGACGCTTCTCGCAGTCACCGTCCTGTGTATTAGCTGTTTCCTACCAGGTGAGAGGAGGTGTGCAAATTCTTCTGGCGTCGGCTATTTTTGTGGCACGTGCCACCTGGGCACATTCCTCAGTATGCCTCTGGCAGCTGCCAGCTCTCAACATTGCTTAAATAGTTCCCTGCCCCATAGGAATTTACTGATTTTCATGTTTCCTCCCAGAAGATTGTAAGTGAACCTGATGGAGCAGAAAGTGAAGAGAACATGCTTTCGTGGGCACTGGTTTGGAGCATAAAATTTAACTTCGGCTTCAGACCCTTTTACAAAGATCTACGAATACTGCCAAACTACAACAGAGGCTGCAAGTGAGTGAAAAAGCATATCAAACCTCCTTTGCCATTTAGAAGACAGAAACTCCGTAGAAGACAATTACGTTTAGCAATCATGAGAAAAAATACATTAGGAGCAATCAACACAGAAAAGGTCCTCTTCTTTTTGTGCTGGGTTCTCTACTTTCCTGTTCCTTCTTTTTTTCTTTACATCTGAGACAAAATACACAAATTAAAGCAATTTTCCTGTGTCCCCCATAGACAGGAGGCGATGATGTGTTTAAACACTCACCTAATGTACAGAAACTATCGTCACATAACCACAGGGACATTATATATGTCTCACCTTCCTACCGTAAGTTACTTTGAAGCCCCTCTGGGTGGAAACACAGAGACAAATGCAGTCCCGTGCATTGTGCTGCTCAGACCCTCTCTCCTCACGGAGACATTTCCCTCCCAAGAGCAAAAAGATACAAGGGGCCACTATAAGGTCACACCAACCCGAACTCGATGAAGGAGGGGGAGGGTCTATAGGCAATATATTCCCAGTATTGTCTGCTCCTTCAATAGCCCTTAAGTGCAAGAAAATTAGCTGTGGCTCTTTTGACATGAAGCGACCGCCAGTGGTACTGAGGTGTTGCTGGACTGGAGCTCCAGAACTCACAATATTACTGTGAAGGAGTAGGAATGTTAGGTGTTTGCTCCTGAAAGCTTCTTTCTCTCCAAACAGGGACTACCCCTCTGAGAGAGTCACAGGCATCTCATGTGGTTGATTTTATTTAGTGCCTTCCTGTTATTGACAGAGGTTTTCCTTCTTTGACTGACCTATGTGTGTCAAGGAGCACATGTGAAGGCTCCTTGCTTAGATCTTCCTAAAACCGGTGGCAAGGCAGAAGCAGTGAGTGAAATATCTACTGTGGCGTTGGAAAGGCTTTTGTTGCAGTTTTATGATGTAGCTTCTACGGCAGTGGAGAGGCTGAAAGTGCTATTTCCAAGTGAAAACATGTTTTCCTCATGTCTGCTGTCACCTCATTTTACCACACTAAATGGTTGAACCCGTATTTTAATTCAAGCTTATTGATAATGTTGGTAAAGAATGAGAACATCAGCAACTACAAGCTGAAAATAACATTGTGCGTATTTTTTGTCACAAGCGCATGCTGTGCTGAACCTGGAGGTATTGACTGAAGAGAGGCTTGTTGATCCAAAACAGGCATAGTCCATTGCATAGTTTATCTAATATGATCACTCTGTGCTCTTTAACCCTGGTTTCAGAATTTAGTCATCACATTAGGCAACCAGTAATTGGGGACCTATTCTGGTAATTTTTGACTGACTGGCAAAGTTAGATGAGGATCCATGTGGGACCAGGAAAAACCTAAGCAAAGCAAAGGGGAATTTTCTAGCTCTACAATTAGCTCCATGCTAAGTAGACAGCAGGAAATAATGAATAGTCGCTGTTGCTTCTTTTAACTGATGTGATATTTCTCATGCTCAGGAGAGAGATTGATAGTAGGCATTGCAAAGCCATCCTTGTCATATCCTTCATTTTAAAAGAGGTTTGTTTTGTGGAAAAGGCACAAATTAATAATTTCCATCATTTTGCCCTCTCCCTCCTCAAAGCATTTCAGACAAACTGGCCTTTTCCAATAAAAATTCCTTTTAACCTGAGTGTCCTAAGTAGCTGTTCTTGTAAATAGAGAACTGAGATATCAGGCCATAGTAACAACAAAGTCTCATCCCAGTCTGTTAAAATCTTGAATGGAGCTTGATATCCATCTCAGGCAGTAATATGCACAGGCTGGAACAAAAGTATTATCCCCCTTTTCAAATGATTAAGCTCTGGAATGGAGGCGACCAGGGAGAGGGTTTTTTTCAGAAATTCTTATCAGCATCTTGTTTACATGAGCAGCTAAATAAGGGTCTTACCTCTCCCTTTCCAGGTAGATAATTCATATACGGGTAATGATTTTCTGTGCATCTTGTAAATACATTGAGAGGAGCCTAAATTTTCTCTTTAGTTGATACCGCTATTAAAGAGAATTGGTCCAGAAAGAAAGGTTTGAAAATGTCTCAATTTCTACAATTTAATTTATTTTTCCTCCTTTTGCCTGAGAAGTTATAAAGCCAAATGCCTGATTATAGTTTTCCAGCTGGGAATGTAATACAGCATTGGTGGACTCACTGCCAGTCACAGCTGTTAACACAGCTTGAATGTCTCATACTGGGTACTCAGAAATAAATCTTAACCCATAGAGTTATTTGGTTTCATATTTTTAAAAAATGGTTGGGCAGTTTGCCATCCGCCTAAAACACTGCTCCGATTTATCTCTTTTTCATTATTAATTGGTATACAATACCCTGAGGCAGATGGCACATTCGCGTAAAGCAGAACGTAACAAAGGAAGGAATCAAATGCGGTCCTCTTGGCACTTTGTTTTCCTACTAAACCCTTATGACAGTTCTCCTTCTGACACATTCCTCATTATTTAGCTTACAAATTCATTATTTCCACTGTAATCTTGCTGGGTTTTGGCACAGGTATAGAAAAGCTGAGCAGTAAATAACTGAACTAGGAATCTTGAGAACCGATGTAAATAATTCCATGGCCATTTCAATGTTCTTTGTGTTGAACCTAAACGTGAGATCTCCATTCTTTTGTTAGCACTCCTGAGAGAGATAGGATTGTTAATATTCATCTTCCTCTGATACAATTTGGTTTCACAGACTCCATGGGAACCAGCCAGATTAGAATAATATAATCATAGTAAATTGCTTGTGGCAAAAATTGCATATAAGGCCCCTCTAATACATACATTTAGTCTCTGGACAGCAACAAAAACATCATAACTGAATTAGACTTTTAACAAGATTTTGACAATTGATGAAGCAAATACAACCTTTAAAACAAAAAGTTCCCTCTCCTTATCATGTCTGAGTTGTCAACAGAAAAATCTGGTCCACCTCCTTCATGAATTAGTCTCTCTATTTATATATTGCCTTCCTCAGTGGTCCCATTTGCTACGAAGCTAGCCAGCCCAGTTAATTTTGTTCCAGCATTATTAAAATTACTATTACCATTGCAAATATTTCCAAGGGAGATAATATTAATAACAGTCTCGCCCATCAGATCCTGTCGGTTCATGGGGTGATTAATATTCCTGTCTGCAAGAAGCATTATATCGTTTAGAGAGGGCATATTGCTTGACTCGTAGGCTATTATTCTTCATGGTCTGTGATGAGTGCATTGTGATCTGCTGTTATTGCTTTACTGTTTACACATCTTGAGATACCTCATAAAGCAGTTAGGAATAAGATGAAATTCAGATAGATTCAGATCTAAAAAATGAGACAACCTTACAGGAAGATCTTCAGCTGTTTCGTCCTCTTCATTTACCATGTCACATCCCCACTGACTGTTGCTGTCACCCTTTTCCTATCTAGGATGCAGATGGCTGCTGCATTTCTCTGCTGCATGGCCATTGAACATCTTTGCAAGGATGATCACAGGCAGTCTACTGGCTCCAAAGCGCCATGGGTTCCTAACAATTTTTTTCTACATAAATACCACACTGTGTCTGTGGGGAGCTGCTACTCTATTTTGAGATAAGTCATTTCAACTCCTTGGCAAGAACTGTCTAGGAAGAATGGAGATCAGTTTTTATTTTCATGGAAATAACCATAATCTGGATTTTCCAGGAAGCCTTGTGATCCACTCTCACTCTCATAATACAGACTTGAGTGGAGCAATCTTTATTTTGAACACAAGGTGTTAACAGAGTCTGTTCCTGAATGCTCAGTGAAAGGTGCACTTTAATTTATGCAGATTATATATAGCACATGGGTTCAACAGCAAGTTGCCGAGGCAAACCCAAGGAAAATCTTGCTTCCATAAAGCCTGATCTGTGCCGTACACAATGGCTGATTGGATTTTCCAGTCTGGTCTAAAGCAAATGTCCAGGAAGGTTTGTCTTGTCAACATCAAAGGCAACTTTACGACTTCAGAGCATTGGTTGCAGATTATTTACATCACCTGCTTCTCAAGTGTTTTCCCTCAAAAATCTTTATGGAAGCAGTCAAATCTTCCTGCCGTTATGGGGTCAAAGCTGCACAGGAAATTAATCAGGGAATCAGGAGTGGCAGGTGGATTGCCATTCAGTGACAGGTTGGACACAGATATTGAACTCCTTAGGTATGCAAAAGAAAGTTCACTGCTTTGCAGCACAAGATACAAGACAGCAGCAGCAGAAATTACTTCTTTAGCAACTCACTAACACCCCTCTTGGATATTTGCCCCTATAGACAAGTGCAGAAATGTTAGTGAAACACCTTCCCCTCTAACCCTGCAGCAGAATGCAAGCTGCGACCTTTGGGTCACATATCCAGCAATGGGGAGGTGGGAGGGAGTGGACAATGTAGTATCAGAGACCAGTCACAATAGAGGACGGAGCTGGGGGCTGTAGGACTACTCCATGCTTAGGATAGGCTGGCTGTTCAAGATACTCTCTAAGCTACAAAAGACAGCAAATCCACTTCAAACGTGGATGTAAGAGAGGTATTCAAACAACAGGGACTCATTAATAATTCAGGTGCAGTTGTTGCCTTTGCCAATAACTGCACCTGAATGGTTATCTTTACTTACTTTTTTTTGAAGATAATAAATCAGGCAAAAAGTGAAACTTAATGCGAACTACTAGATTTACTCAGGTCTGACAAATTACTTTAAAGACAAATCTAAGAAGAAGACCTCTCTGAAAAACATGGGAAAAAACCCCAAACCTTCATATGCCCTTTAAATAAACCAAAAAACCTAAAAAACCCAAAAATGTTTCCTCTCAGTGTTCCCCCAGACAAATGTTTTCAACTCCTCATTTTGAAGGAGAATTTTCATTTTAAAATCTGTCCTGAGGGTGGAACTAAAGGCTTTGGAAGAAATAACGATAGACATAAAATGGCATAAACTAAAAAAATAAGCTTTCCATTCAAGTTTTAAAAAAGCACTTTGGATGGATTTTGAGATGACCTTTTCTGAGCTGGACTTCTGTTCTTGCCCAAAATAGTCAGTGTTAGCTTAGCTTGGATGAAACCAATCTTCCACGTATCGTCTTCATAGGTTTTTAGACAAAATACTAAACCGAAAAATAAGTTTGGCCAACTGCACCAATGATCTTAGATAGTAGTAAAGCTCTCAAATACATAAATTGTATCAATTTATTTAGCACAATCACACCAAGTTTAATATTTTACCAAAACTAGTGTGGAAAAAAAAAAGAGAAATCCATTTTTCATTTATTGAAGACAGCCAAAGTGACTGCTTGCATTTTACAACTTTTCACTACTGAACTATAAGCACATGGTCAAACTTCCAGTCTGGGACACATTTTTATAGTTTGATTGTAACTTCTTGGAAAACTAGGGTTTATAATACAGACCCTGACAAGCCCTGAATATTCAGTGAATAAAATTCAGCATCAAATGCAAAATGAATTAAAATCAGGAGACATGTGTCCTGTAGAGATGGTCTGGTCACTGGTACAAGGCATCCGCTCTGTGGACTGCAAGGAGGACTCTAAGCAAAGCACTGTATGTAACAGAGGTAGCAGAGAAATTGTGTAGCTGGGCTGGACTTGTAGGCTCGCCGGAACAAGAAAGGCTAGGTTGGTGAGGGACGCAAAAGCTGGAAGACACTGGATCCACTTTCAAGTGACTTACAGGATATATGGGCTAAAACTGTTCCTAGGATAAAGTTGTTCAGTGTTTTGTATTGCTGTACAGCTTATTCTAGAGGAAGACATAGAGATAATTTCACATTAAAGAGACTACATCTAGCCCTGGACGTGGAAATGCAGAGCCAGCAGGGTTGACACTCCCTTGAATGATTTATGAGGGGTCACCTAAATACAATCCTTTGTATTTGGAAAAGTGTAGTCTTTTTAGAGAAAGTATGCTTCAGAATTGAGTTGTTTTGGTTGGTTGGTGGGGTTGGGGTTTTTTTTGTCATGGATAAATTTTTGACAGGAATTGTTTGAATATTTTCCCAATAAATTATCCTTATTGCACTCCTCAGGTCAGCATGCCTGATCAGGTCACAACCTGAACTCCTGAGTCACACCCATGCTGACAAGTCCTTTTGAACCTGCACAAACCTGCAGGAATCACAAATGTCTCTCTCTTCAGTCCCACAAAGAGCCTCACTCACAGGGATGCTCATTAACTGCTTCTTCAGGCCCTTAAAACAATGCATGGTGCCAGATTTTGGGTCCTTACCTGGTGGAATTCTATGCTTTTCAACATGCCTCCTCACCCACTCCAGGCAAAACAAAGGGATACCGAAAGGTTCCTATTTAATCCCCCCACCAGGTTTCTCCTTTGCAGAGGTGCATAGCCATTTGGATATCCATTAGTGTCACACTGAATGCGAGGCGCTCCTTGGGAAGCTAAATTAGTAAACTAACTTGGCTTGAAAATCTGACATGAATCATATGTGAATTGCTCTGCTATAGGAGGAGAACTGTCCTTGACAGAGTTGAAGTGAGCTAAATCCAGACATTAAAATTGGATCAAAGAGTTCCTGCATGCTGTGCTTGGTTTCGGGCTAAGAAGGAGATCTGAGGTTCTCTACAGCCACTGTACCTAAGCTCATCTTTCTGGTGATGGAGGCTGGCTATCCTCCTCCTTCAGTCTCAACTAGCTGTACGTCTAAGGTACGGATATTTGCATTGCCCTATTTCCTCATCTGAGGCTAAACCCAAGCGTTCAGTCCCAATAGCCACACATATGGAAGCGCCGTACTCTTTTTTTCTATATTGGGAGTAGCCAAAAAAAAGAAAAAAGTAAAAACACAATGGTATTGACTTAACAAACCTTCACAAGTCATTAACTTACTATATTCCACCAATGTGTTTCATTGTGTTTCATATGAGCCTGTCATGACTGTAAATAAAAAACCGTGCAGCTTTGTTTATACGTAAATCTGCATCTCTGTCAGCGCACTCTGTAATAATGTATCACTTGTCATGCCAAAGGCATGAAAGATATATAAAATGCATCTCCCTGAAGATCACCACAAGCAAACCATGCTTGTTCATGTGGGCAGGAGCAAGTCGTGCTGTGGGAGCAGCAATATCTCAGTGTGCTATTATGTCAAAGTGACTTTTAAGTTTCCGTTCAGATTTTAAACCCATTAGTTGTCACCTTGAAGCACTACCACCTCCAGGCTGTGCAGAAAGCTGTTCCCTTTCATCCCTGAAGAAAAAGCAATGGCAAACGTGTCCACTTTACAGTTGAGGCACATGTCTTTTCTGAAGCAAAGAATATGATGAACTAGTGAATATAGAAGGTACTTACAGAATTTCATTCACGACTCCTTGTATACTTGAGAGAAGTATGACAAAGTTTTGCTTTCACTAAAAAGGCTATTAACACTTTTATCTTTGCCGCGGGGCTTATAGTATGCCTAAGGCTTGCACTGGAGTTTTCCTCCACTGTAAGACATTCGGAGCTGCCAGTACTAGATGTCAGGCACTTACCAGTGCTCATTTTAGTGCTGTAAGATGATACCATTCAGCAGTATTAGCAAAGGGGCCTCTAAATTTCTATTCTGGCTCCCAATGCAGCATGGGAAGAGCAACAGAGCATCACTGACTTCAGCAGAACTGCTGACAATTATATTGGGAGACATTTCTCTCCGCTAGTTGTACATAAATTACCTGTTTGAAAGGGATAAGCTCTAGTCATGAGTTTTATCCCTAAGCCTCCAACTAACATGTACATTCCCAGTTGGAAAACTATAATCAGGCATTTGGCTTTATAACTTCTCAGGCAAAAGGAGGAAAAATAAATTAAACTGTAGAAATTGAGACATGCTTTTTAAAAATTGTGTTCCACAAAAACATGAGTCACATTCATACATAATATGCCCCCCAAAAATTCAAAACACAGAAAATTTGTTCCAGGAAAATAATTATTTCCCTTTTCATTGTCAAAGTTTCCTTAGGGTAGCATATGCATTTTATTTTCTTTAATTCTTCTAAAAAAATTATTTTCTCCTCTTATGAGGGTATCTATGTATGTATTTATGCATGCAATAATCTGTGTATGTGTGTAAACACATACAAGTGCATATCAATCAGGTGAGGTTTAGACTGGATATAAGGAAAATGTTTCTTCACTCAGAGGGTGGTTGAACACTGGAACAGACTCCCCAGGGCAGTGGTCATGGCCTCAAGCCTGAGTTCAAGAAGCATTCAGACAATGCTCTAAACCCCAGCTGGGGTTGTTGGGGTTTCCTGTGCAGGGCCAGAAGCTGGATTCAGTGATCCTGGTGGCTTTCTTCCAGCTCAGGAGATTCTATGATTCTATGCTTCTGCATGTAAATATCTGTATACAGTAAGCAGATTGTAATTTATATGCCTGACAGCTCAGCTGAACCTTATGAAAAGCTCATAGTCTTCAAAACTAGGCTGTCAACTAACAGAACACAGGAATTGTAAGGTCGCCTGGTGGCCAGGACATACCAATATAGTAAGATGCATTATCTATCAGCTACCATGATCAGTCACTTAAGCTGACTTGACCCATCAGGGGTTTAACTGAGGTTGATTACATAATACAAAATAATGCAATTATGGGACCGTGGTCCTTGGGGATGGCTCAAAGACAAACACAAGGCCAAATTCTCTTACAGTGCAATCCTGGTGGGGCCAATGGAAACCTGCTGAGGATATGCATGTCGTATTAGGACACAAGAGCTGCGTGCTTGCTGGGTGGCAATCATTCATCCCTCTGGAGGGCACTAGTTTATACTCTTGATCTTTCCAGGAGGTTTAGGGAAGAATTTCTGTGAAAGCCAGGGCAGATGATACCCAATTTGTCTACTAAACCTCAATCCGTAGTCCTTATGGGCAGATACCACGGTTTCATTACTGTGGTAGCAAACCTCGCAGGACTACACAGGACTTGCTACAGGCAGAACGGTTCTGTCTCTGTCCCTGGATCATGCTGCAAAGGACAGCTTTAGTAGCCAGGCTGTTAAAAGAAAAAGCTGTGTAATTCTTTCCAGGAAGTGGTTTTTTTTCATTCTGCCTTCTAGGCACAGAGTCCACTCTAGGATCTACTACACTGTGTCATTTTACAGTTGTTCTCCTCAGAAAGTGCTTAAAACGGAGCCAGTGGCAACAGAAGTGAAACAAACAAACAAAAGACAAAGGACAAACTAGCAGGGTGGGGAGAAGGATGAGGTGAAGTGAGGGGCAGTCACGGAGTGAGGGATGGGATACTCAACAGTATTTATCTGCTTTTGCAGTCTGTTTCACTTCTGTTTAAGATGTCTGCTCTTTGGGCAGGAAAAATATATTTTTCCTTGACATGTGTAACAAATAATAACAGCAAATTTCCAAGGAGGTTGTCAGGACACACTGCATCTTTATACATGTTCACACTTTGTTCTCCCAGAGATCCTAGTTGTGGGTTTAAAAATGACAGAATTAAATTATTGTCTTGCTAATTAAATCCACATAGGGACCTGTGCTATACAGATTACATTTCAATTGGTTATTTTATCACTTTTTGCACTATATCTGAAAAGCAGGTTTCATGCTAGATTAGTACAGATTGAGCAGATTAGTGTCTAGGTATGTGTGGGCAGTGTATGTGATAAAAGGATGTGGATGGATAAATTTGCACATACTTTTCCCTTGAATTGGATTTTTTGCAATTTGCTTTCCTAAAGTCTCCCTGCTGTCCATCAAAGAAAATTATTAATTTATTAATCTCTATCTAGCCTACAAGGAAACTAGAGGTTGCTGAAAACAATTCAGGACTTTACCTCTGCTATAAATAAAAGATGGAATACACAAATAGTTAAGAAAGTCAGCTGGGCGAGGGAGTTTTATAGGTAGATCATGTAAATCAGGTGACTTGCAACTAGGAGAAAACCATGCAGTGAAAAAGTATTCGGAGGATAGAGACAGAAATGGGAGCACCGAATCAATGTGAAGCAGAAAATAATGAATGAATTTGAAGAAAATAGGACATAAGCAAGATTGCCGGCTTGGTTTCATGTGGGCCACAATGGGAGAACATGACTATTACTAAATCTGAAAATGAAGAGAGTACAGTAACCAACAGAGAAGGTACTAGGGTCTGGGTAACTTTTCTGTCTAAAAAAAAAAGAAGGGGGGGACAGTTAAATAAAAATCCTAGACATGAAAATTATTCTGCAAAACCAAATCACAATTCCCTTGTAGCATTCAGAAGTAGTCTTAAATCTCGTTTTAAGTTATAATTTGTATTTGATGGAGTTATTGCCAAAGGGATTAGCAAATCCTTTTGGTTCAGAGACATTTAAATTTAGCACCAGAAAAAAAGAAGTTTGTTGAGTGTGGAATCCACCCCTGCTGCTCCAAAACAATCAGAAACAGGAAAAAGTAATCAAAAGGGAGTTTTAATGAGTTATAGAGCTATTGTTTACTGGGGAGGGCTGAAAGCCTGAAGCCCAAGACTGGAGGACCTCTGTGACCCTGCACTGCCTCTCGGTGGCAAAATATTTGCTTGAAATTACGTCAAAACAACACAATGTGTGTGTCTGAAGGCCAAGGGGGTGGGGGGAGCGCTGAGAAAAATAGTGGAAATTCCCTGAGTCTCTGAACGTACTGAAGGCTTTCCCTGAAAAACAAGGCAATAAACAGCAGCTGTAGTCGTACATTCAAGCTAACGCAGGCAGTGTCTCTCTCGACTCTGCCAAACCGAAGGCTTGCCCTGTGGGACAGCCCCAGAAAGAGTTGCACCCCCCTTTGCTCCACAGCTGCTGAGCAGGCGTGGGCCGTGGGGCTGATCATCCCAGGCACAAGCCGGAAGGGCCAAGTGCCCGCGGGGCGCGAACTGCCAGGGTGTGTGCGAGGCCCACGGCCCTCTGTGGCAGCCAGGGTAAAGCAATAGTGCCATGGTCTCCTGAGCCTGCCGAAGTCAAAGCTTCACGGGGGGATCTGGAAGCTCTTCTGGAGAGGGGCTGAAAATGGGAAGCTAATTTTTCCGAGAAAATAATTATAGAGAAGTGCTGGCGTTTTGAGGGAGGAGACTTCTGTTGCTTTCCCAGAACTCTCCCATACCTAAAAAAGCACCACATTAAGTTAGTGCACAAAGGCAACAGTTATGTTACTGTAGTGCTCACCAGCAGTTACTTATTCAGTAGTATGTGTCTGAGAGTAGCACCTACCTGGTCAGTGAAAGACAGTGTCCCTCTCTGCCTGTCTCTATTGACTTCTTGAGTGGAAAAGTCTCTGCCAAAAGGTTTGTGTCTTGCATTTAATGCAAGTCATGCACCAGGGAATCAGTATAGAGCCCTCCAGCTCTCCCAAAACCATCCAAGTAAGAGGAAGAAAATCAAAATGAAAATAGGCAAAAAGATGCAATGTTTCCCATGGAAAATGGACGCATTAAAATGGACAGCAGACCTTCTCCTCAAGAAATAGCAATGAGCTCTGTGAGCTCTGCTCAGACAGCAGTCAGTGATAGCAGAGGTG
Source organism: Promerops cafer (assembly GCA_013398275.1). Lineage (NCBI taxonomy): Eukaryota > Metazoa > Chordata > Aves > Passeriformes > Nectariniidae > Promerops > Promerops cafer. Next base: position 648,053 of record VZSE01003956.1, on the reverse strand, counting down.
CAACACGTAGTCTTGAGTTATGTAAAATAACAGATGACCTGCTCAGCCAGATACTGCATAATCCAAGGAATTTGTCTACCTGTCCATCACAGTAATACTCACAACAGAACGAACTGAGCAGGGTATAAGCCAGATCCTTGGCAAAAGTACAATATGTGTGATGGTCACGAGCTAGCTGGCCTGTCTAGGCATTCCTCTCCTGTATTTTACAAACTGCCTTAATTCCATTCAGTGGCACCATGCACAGTTATGTGGCATCCCAAGAGATTCCCCTGGCAGCCGGAAGAAACACATTTTGCAATGTGGAGCTAGACAGGAAGCAACTCACAGCAGCTTCCAGGTTAACAGTCCCCAGGAAAATTTTGTTCTTCCAACACCCAATTAAAAGAAGCCTTTCCCTTTGTATAGCACACACTGGCCAGCATGATGTCACTAACAACACTTAAATTTTGTCATTTTTGGCACAAACAATCACCTGAAGAAGACAGATGACAGTTACTTCCCCTACAGGTAACAGGGAATGATATTTAACACAGTACTAAATGTTTAATACAAGTGCTGTTGACAAACTGTCAGGCCAGACCAAGTATTTATATTTTACCAACACCTACTACACTATCAACAGGTTTGTTAAGCCCCCAGCTTTATTTCACTTTCACCTTTGTTAAAATTCAAAATAGCCATGTTTATCTGCACAAGATCCCTTGTGCTCATATGGCTTTCCAGGGAAATGTAAAACAATAGCTTTGTCTAGAGTCATGTAATTTTCTATTCACTCATATCATGCCACCGAGAAGCCGAAGTATTTTATTTAGATATAATATGTAAATTCGAGTAAGAATTTAAAAGCAGAAAATCCCCATAAAGAGACTTTCAAAGTGGCCTCTAAAATGCAGATTCTTCATTTTTTTGCAAGGCCAATTAAAGATTTTTAGTCCATTATCATCCACAGCACCTACAGCTGCCACTACAGCTGTAAGACAGCATTTCTGCAGCTCAGGATGGAACAAAATTGAAGCATTTAGGCCCACTAACTGCATCTCAACATTTCATACACACTCAGTAATATATGCTTGTACATTTACATACGGTTTTCTAGAATCTGTGGTCATGAGCAGTACTTAAGAGCCAATAAGGTCTTACACTGCTATAATTAGCATCTCTAATTATAGTTGCATTTGGTATATCTATGTCATATATATTAAGAGAAAGCTCACCTTGATGTTGTACATGTGTTTAATAAGAACCAAGCTGTTTGTTACTAGACACTCTGTTACAATTATAATCTACAATAACTGCAATATAAGTGAGCCAATACTACACGGTTTTTCAGCTTTTACCATGCTGAAAACTTTAGGTCCATTTTTGAATTCAGAATCGGATTATGGATTTGCACAGACCTACCAGTATGTGTAAGAACATTGTGTTTTCATACATACAACAGACGCCTAGTTACAATAATTCTGAGTATTTTTTGTCATTTATTCTTCAAACTCACAAACCCTCACAAGCACTTGTTCAGCTATCAATCTGAAAAATGCCAGCAGGTCTCAAAATGTTACTTACAAATTAAATGCAAGACATCAGTTTGACTTTTGGAGCAGGCAGTGGGGCAGGAATATATATATGTATATAAAAAAATTTTTAAAGTCAGCAGCAAAATAAAATTTACTGTCTTGATGAAGAAAAACATGTTTTTCCATGTCTTATATTCTATAAACAAAACTGGATGTGGGAAAAAAAAGACATATAGTAATAGGCCCAACTACCCCCATCTTCCTCACTTCTCGCTCTCTCTCCTGCAATTGTGTAAAGCAAGGAAGTAAAAAGCTGGTAGAGACAGAAAAACATGTTTTTCTTTGAAAGTCCATCTGCAGAAATATTTATCAGCTGTTGGCAAAACACATACAAAATAATATTCTCTTTTTAAAAGCCAGGAGCAAATAGGTCCTTTTTTCACTAAAAATGGAGAACATTTGAAGTACCTACTGTTGGAAAATAAAAAACATGTTTTTCATTTGCTGATTTTGTGAGGTTTTTTATTGCTCCCTAAAAGTTGATTAGGTCTTTTGCCACTCAGATCTTCAGTATTATCCAGTGTATTTTTGCCCCTTGGTCGGTCAAAGTCTTCCTTTTTCATGAATGGATGTCACCAAAGCTAACCATAGAGAAGATAATTTTAAAACCTACTCATTTATCAAGATGCTGTAAATAATGGCTAGATAATCAGCCAAGGATGGGTAGATAGGCACAGACATGCTGTGTGCACACCATTCACGGTAGCTGGAGCAATAGAAGCCCTGGCAGACTGCCCCCAGAAAGGTCCCAGTTTTAGAGGATGAAGGATCCACAGTGGGGGAGGTCTCTGTAGAATACACCAGATGCACAGTTCAGTCAAAGCCAACCTTTCCCTCATTTAATGTAAGCAGTCTGGCAGGTCTCAGGGTCCAGGATGGTCTTGTGAACAAGGAGCAAAACCCCTTTCACAGTCTATGCTGACCTCTAGAAACAGACCTCTTTCTTCCCAGCCTCTCTGGCTCCCTTCTCTTTCCAGCTTACAGCAGAGAAAGTTCCTCCCAAAGGAAACACACTTGTTTTCAGAGTCCTCCCATACCAATGCTCAACAGGATCTTCAAAAATGGTTTTAAATTCTTCTCCCACTAAGAGTTGCCCAAGGAAGGAAAAAAAATGCTAGAACAAATTCTTTTTCTTATTTTCCCCACATCATTTTCTCAGTGCCCACTATGCTGAAACCACAGAACTTCACAAGACTTTGAAGATTCCTTCATTATGACAGGAAGGACACTTAGAAAATATGTAGACCTGCAAAAAATGCCCCAGAACTAGCATGACTTGAATTCTAATTTAGTGGAAAGGTATGCAGAGCAGAACAAGAAATTTATAGAGGCCTCTGTATCTCTGTTTTAATGATAGGAAATAATCAGCTAGAATCACCCCAGTACAAAATGGTTTTATCACTGTTGTCTTAAGTAAGGAATACAAAAGTCATGGAAAGTGTATGGTTCTGTCACGGGTAGGCAAAAATAGAGATATCCTGGAGTGATGGAAACTCAGGTGAAATGTTTTCTAGCTTCCTGGAAAAAAAAAAAAAAAAAATCCAAGATCCTGATTTTAGGAAAGCAAAGTACTTTTATCCACATTGAGAGTATATAAGCTAATGCCTCCGTAGCTCTGTGTGAACAACCTGAAAAATGGTGCAGGCTAAGAACCTGTGGAAGACTCCTGGTTACAGGAGAAAGGATAGAGACAATGATGACATTACCTTCCTTATTAGACTCAACTACATTCATGAATATATGAGAAAAGGGAGTAGGGAGAGGCAAACTGCTTCAAAGGCATATGAATAATGAGGTACTATTGTGTCTTTTCTGTCCTCATGAATCAAAACACTTAAGAAAATTAAATAGCTTTAAATATGGTCACCTGATTAAATTTTGTCCCTTTTTCTCTGCTTGGATCAGAAGTGGACTCTAGGAGCTCTGATCCACCTTTAAAGGTTCATAAATGCTACAACCCAGCATATGCCCTTGTTGTGTGTCTTGTCACTTCAGTCCTCCACATTAAAATTCCTTCTGCTGAACTTTGTTACTCTCATTTTGATACTCTTCACTGAAGATCTAAGTCTGGGATTGGCATGTAGACAAGAGAGAAGGAATCAGTACAGGAGAAACTGCAGTATGAGTCCACTCTTTATCAGATGCTAGGGAATTCAGGAAGTTTTTTGTTTACCGCCCGGCTACAGGCAAGACCTTTAAATCAGACTTCACATTATGTTCCACTTGAAAGGCAACCATGAATGACAAATTTATGAGAAGTTTCATTCATTCCAGGGCTCAATGCTTCTGAAAGAAAGTACTGCCACAAAATGGGCAGAAGATACTCTTGCTCTGCTTTGACAGAATGGTTGTACAAACACTTTCTTGTGGCTGTGTACACATTCTTCTCCTGGTGATGTCTAAAAATGTTCCAAATATATAACTGGGGACTGATTCATTCAGGAACAATATTTATTTGGCAGTTCTGCCTAGAGGACATCAAAGAAGTCCTCCAAAGTAGGCTGCTCAGATACCTTCCACAGAGAAATTTCAGTGAAATGAAACCTAATGTCAAAATTAGGGATGAAAGGGATCTTTACACCCTTAAACAGCTGTAATTACTTAGAAGTGCTTGCTAGAGGCAAAGCCATGCCAGGCAGAAGAGAGAGATTTCTGTTTTGATGCTCCACATGAGGAGCATTCTTGAGTGCATTGGTTCCATAAGGCTTTCATGCATCCTGTGTTGCTTATTCACCAAATTACAATCAGTATTAGTAGAGCCTCTCACCATCCATAGCAGTGCTCAAGAGCAAGCTCAAAAAGTTAATTGCCTGGCTCAGTGAGAAGTTAGTCAGAACTGCAGGAGTGCCTCACATCCTTCCTCACGTGTACTTCCATTGGAAGCACATTGACTTGCACTGCAGCCAGGACATGGAATAAGGCCCTGGAACCACTTGGCCTCCTCTAGACACAGAAGAATAGAAAAAAATGGTCTTGGTTGCCTATGAGAGAGACTGAAGAAACAAGGAGGGAGGTGCTCAAAATAGGAAATTTTGGGCATTTCACAACTGTTTCATCCCAAATAAGGATCCCAGCATAAATGGCCCCAGGGGATACATATATCATAAGCAGTTTATCCCACAATCCAGGCCACTGTGAAAAATGTTTCCATATTCTGATCACACCACTTTTGTATTTCCTCTCCTCATGCAGCATAACATCACCTTTTAAGAGCTAGGTTTAAGTTTTTTCCTCCGAAGAACAGTCAGTAGAAACACCCATGAACTACAAAGACCATAGCAGCAAGCTTGCGTCTCATTACATTCTTCTCACATTTATGAATAGGTTAAAACAAGAAAAGTTACATACAGCTTGTATTAAGGTTAAAACATACTGGTTTCTCCCCTAGTTTGGTGAGAGGATTGAAGATGAGCTTGTCTGCCTTATGACCCAGATCATCAGCTTATCAAGATGAATTGCTTCTCTTGGCAAACCTTGCTTCTCCCTTTTAAAATAACTTGCAGCGAAAGGACAGGCTTCTGTGTGTATGAAAATCACAGGAAACAATGAGAAACCCTTCTGCTGTAAGGCAGCTCTATCCACTACTGGCAATTCAGGTGGCTTGGGTTACAGCAGGCATGAGCCACAAATATGTAACAGCTTCCCCCATTACCTGCTGATTACCGGAGGTAGAGTCATAGGCAAAATAATTAGTCTGGATTTTGAAGGCAGCCACTCTAGGATCAACAGCATAGCTTGCTGGCAGGAAATCAGACAGTCTGAGGGGATTCTCCATTGTAGCACTCTACTGTCAGGAAGTATTTGGTGAGAAAGTAGCTGAAGGCAAAGGAAAGGGTGACTTCTGAATGTTGCTACATCCTACTGCTCTATTTCCTTAAGCCTAACACCAGGAAAATTACTCAGACATTCAAATTGCTCAGCTTTATGGGTGGAGCCTGACAGGGGCTTTGCATTTGCTGTGAAAAGATGATCATGCAGGTAGAATTTATGTCCAAACCCAATAATAAGAACAAAGATTTCTCATTGTTTATAATTTTCATCTACTGCATTTGTTTTTATGCTCTGAAGTGCACTTTAACCCCCTATCAGATACAGCTGACCTGCAGGCCCTTTTAAAAGTACCCACCAAATGAGAACCTTAGGGTAAAATTTTTGACACTCTCTATGAATGCAGAATTACAGAAGTTTATACTAATTCCAGCTATGCTTCACTGGCTCTGCTAGTAACAGGCCTTCAGTGATGCAAACTGCAAACTACAAGCCTGCATGTAGTTTTCTCCAGGACTACAATGGACTGCATTCAAACTGCAAGTGATTTGCAGAAAGCTCCACTTCCAACTACTAAAGGAGGCTTGAGCATAAGTGGGAAACTATTCCATGAGCAAAGCATGAGATATCAATATTTTTTAGTCAAATGATACTTGTACTGTCATTAAAAAATTAAAAAGAGAGAGTAGCAATCCATGTTCAGCCACCTCTCCAATGCAAAGTCAGAGGGGCAATATTACAAATTTATATTCCAGAGATTGGTGGCATATGATCAATATTTAATCATGAAGATAAAAAGCGTTTACAAATGCTCCCAATGGATAGAATTATCATCTGCTAATTAACATCCAGACTGCTTAATGAGGCGGCAATGTAGGCACAGAGAGGTGGGAGCAGTGGTGCATAAAGAGGCACTTTCCAAGCTCTCAGGGTAGGTTATGGCTTGAATTATGAACTCCCACTCTATCTGTTATGGCACCCCACTAGTTAATATGAGTCTTTGTCTACGGGTTGCTTCGGAGACGGTTCCTGTATCTCAGGAAGCAGGGAGAAGAGAAGTTTCCTGTTTTGAAGAAGGTTTAAGAACTACTTTCCTCCAATCAGGCAGCAGATGCCTGGGCAGGAAATGGAGAATGCAGCTGCCAACCCCACTCTGGGTCAGTGGCTGTGCTAATCAATGCAGCCAAGGTTTACCACAGCCAAAAAAGCCCTAGTGATAAGTAGGTTGCACAGTTAAAGTGAGGATTTGTGGTGGAAGGTGCCTGGACTGAGACTTTCACTGGCGCGAGACCAAAACAAATCCAAATACTGAGAGGAAATGGGCGTTTGTCTTCCTCCCTAAATGTAGCTCTCATACAACAGATTGCACCCTGTACCTAGCCATGATAAAATGAGGTGTGTAATTAATTGCTGTGGTTCAAAACAATTCTCAGAGTAACCATCATTGCTGTAAGCTTTTCTCTCATTGATTACCCACTGCTGNGGGGGGGGGGGGGGGGGGGGGTATCAAATGCATGGTCCCACCACACACAGGAAACCAGTCAAAATTTCCCCAGCTGACTGAGGTGTTTTTCTCCCCTTTTTCAAATGAAATTCAGCAATAGTGTTTACTGACTTCAAGAATGGAAATTCAGCTCTGTGCCCAGTGCTGGTGAGTTTGTTTAAGCCAAGTCTCAGCCTTTTTGACTTGGTGACCAATTTTTATTTCACTGACATCAGTTTTACACCAGCATAACATTTGACCCTCAGTGGTATTGCTCCCCTTTTACACTTGGTTCTTTTGAGTGATGTCTGAAGCACCTGTCTGCCATCCTTCAGCTCCCAGCTCACCATTTGATTCTTTGCGATGCTATTTCCTCTTGTGCTTTATGTAACGTACAGCATCTGAAAGGGTGTGAAAGTCTGGAGAAAAACAAGTAACTGCAGTAGGCCAGTCCATAAAAGTGTAATTTCAGCTACTTCTCTGTTTGTTGTCAGGAGAGCTGTGTTGACATTTTCCAAATACAGCCACCAAGTGCTTTGGAGTGCAGAACTGTCACGTGCCATTGAGTAAAGATATACATGTTTCCGGACACATCCTTGCCCAAGCTAAGTTCCATTAAATGAAGTCATACCTGGGTAAGACATTGCAAAAACTGAGCCAGGACATGAGAATTAGGTATCTGGGCAGTTGAGTAGCAAAGGAAATTTCCATGACTGAGCAATGAGTAGACCTAAATGTGGGGTTTCTCAGATTTTGCACAATTGACTATAAATATTCTTTTCTTACAATTACACTAAGCAGTAAAAAGCTCATAAACTTGATGCATCAGAGGAACCTTGATGGTACCATGAGCCTGAATGGAAACACATAAATCTCCATTCTGAGAGGACTGGTGCTCTTGCTAGGGGCCCTTTACTGAAAATGGTGAGTGAAGCAATCAGATGTTCATTTGATCAAGTGAGAGTCAAAGATATATTTGGAGTATTTCGGAGTTGTATTCCTTTGTAAGGAATAAAAACACAGACCAGTTTCGCAGGAACGGATGCCACTATCCTTGTAACCTCCGTGTCCTACAGCATGCTGGGGTCTGTACACATCAACCATCTTTCAAAATCTAGTATCTCCTGTAGTCTGAAAGGAGCTCTCTAAATTAGGTAACGGACAGCACATTTGCAGTGTTAAGTCATTAATAACTGGTAACTGTAATCCCTTCTCTTTTATTGCAAAATAGTGCTGTGAAAAAATGTACATTGCAAAGTAACAAACTGCTTGTATGGGACAGAACACTCGTCATGTAGCTATAACTTCCCCATTCTTCTTTTCCTCCCCGCTCCCTTTGTGTTTGTCTTCATTCGGCTTCTCTTGCCTTTAATGAGGATGTAAAATCAGGGGCCAAGGCTATGACATATATTCAACACATTCTTTGAAATCAGTTTTGATGTAAAGAAGAACACAAATGTAGAGTGAAGGCAGCAAGCAAACTATTTATCATAAAAGGTCCATTGGTGCTCAAAAATAGGAAAAAATTACCATTATATGCCAGGAAGTATTGTGCTGAATGGCACTGAGATGAGCGGCTAATGCTGTCAAATTTTGACATGAATAAGCTTCGCCTTCAGACACTTCTGTTATAGCCAGGCAATGGGCTCCTGAAGGGTGAAGGATTTCATCTCAGTCTCCAGTGGACATGACAATATTTGTTTTAATTTCTATCTTTCAAAGAAATGTTCACCAACAATCTTTGAGATCATCTGAGCAATGGTCCTTCAACTTCCTTCTCTACCAAGAACTCTCAAAAGAGTATTAACTTCACACTGAAGGAATTTGGAGTGCTACAGAACTACAAATTTAAGACACATCCTGCCAGTGCAACTCCAATTCTAATACAGCACATCTCTTGTGGTTCCTCAGGCCACTGGCGAGTACTGACTGGTGAGGACTCTCACTACAGCACTCCCTACTATTTTCTCTCTGAGCCTGACTTGGTGTCAGTCAGGCTTTTGAGCAGAGAGGAAAAAGAAACCAAGAAAGTCTGAAAGATTACATGCCAGTCACTGAAGGATATAAAGTTCCATAGACACAGGAATTTGTTACCACGTAGCAATGACATCTGGCTCTAGTGCTACTACATCACAGAAAATATAAACAACTGAAAAGTGTTTACCTACCAGTATTTACCGTATTTGCCTATTACTATGCTCAGCTCATCACAGCTGCCCATATTTTACATTTAAATTTATCTGACATACCAATGTCAGATAAATGAATGCTTGCAGTTATTAAAAGATCTACACTTTTTTTCATCCTGCTTTAGTAAATTATTTCACTTTTTGTGACATGCAGCACCACTTTACTGCAATAATTGAAATGCTTTCGTAGACTGATGTTAAAGTAGGCCTGATCAGCATTAATCCATGCCAATATAGCAGTTTTCCCCTACACATTCAGCCTTTCAGATGTTCCAAGCACACTTGCAAAGAGAAACAGAAGGGATTAGCTACCCTACTTATCCTGTGCTATAGATCTACACTCTTGGGTTTGCCAGGTTACCAAGACCGATGTGCTGTTGAACCACTTCTCTCTGTCTTGGGTGCCACCCATTTCTTGGGTGGCATACTACCAGCTAGAATGCACCAGGTAATATCAAAATAATATGAAAATAGGTGATTTTTCAGGCAACTAAGATCAGATGCATATAAAGATTTATAAAGCAATGTTGGTTTCCAAAATTCTACCTACTAGGAACTAAGAAGTTTAGCCCAATGTCATTTTGAGGTCAAACANAGAAAATTTCTTTTAGTAAGGTCACTGACACCAAAATAGTGAAAAAGAAACTCCAGACTCCGAAATCCAAACCTATAAAACCTAAAGAAAAAGAGACAGGAGGGTGAAAGGTCATGAAAAATGCCCTGAAAGACAGCAAAAAGGAAGAAGGCTGCATCTTGGCAAACACCTCTATGGAATAACATAAAGAGGCTTAAAAATAACAATTAGGATGCATAGGTAGTGTATTATGACAGACAGACTCTATAGAGCTCCATTACAATGGCAAAGAGTGCTAGCTTATGTTACAATGATAAAAAAAATAAGACTCCAGCATGCTAGATAGCTCTGATCTAACAGGGCACTTAAGTATATGGAGTAACCCTACTTAAAACAGATTATATGCACTTGCTTAGATTTAAACATGTACTTAAAATATCTGCTGGATGGGGACCTATAAGCCTAGAACATTCATCTGAATTTTAAATTCATAAAGTTTGTCAAACGGGTAGTTGGGTTATGTTGATCCCTATTATGTTATGTAATCCTTTGTTAAAAGACATCTAATTATTAAAAATTAGTCAAAATTATTTTTAAATATATGCTTCATTTATTGCAATAGATGACTTAAGAAATTAGATGTGTCAATTTCACCTCTCATCAATTAAGTCATGGGTTCTCCCTGGGGAAAATTATTCTTCTGTTCTGAACTCTGCTTGCTTCAAGGAATGTGTTATGTGGTGTGGACTCCACCCTTTAAAACCCTAATTGCAGGATATGCTTGCAAAAGCAGAGATTCCTCTTCTGGCTGCAAAAACTTGATTTGACTCTTAAGCATCTCCTGAACATGTTCACATGCATTCACCCTCCCATTCTTCCATTTGTAGTACAGATCATTCTCCATTATCTTTCAAGAGGACTACAGAGTAAGCAGACAAATTTCAAGCAGTTCTTCTATGGTTCCTATTTGCCTTTAGCTGCAGAATTCTCACAACTTTTCATCATTTCAGTACAGGAAATTACACCCTGGATTGTCTTTTAGGCTAATAATAAAAAGAATAGAAGGCTTTTGCTTACTAAGTGTACTTCAGTTGCACAGATTTTTGGGGGTTTTCCCTGTTGAACCCAAATTGTAGTCTTAATTGTCTACGCATCAGTTCTCAGAGCCCAAGATTTGTCTGAACTGCTCAAGAACACATTCCTTGGTGAAGAGTATAATATCTTGTAGCAGTGCATTGGTTACATTTTTAACCACCACAAACCAGTTCAAAGTTCAAACCAATCAGATCTGATGAAAGAAAGGAGTCAGCAACTCTGGAGGTACCCTGGCACCATGCCCTTCACATTAGGAAGCAGATTTGAGCACAGGCAGTCAGAAACTTTTGAGAAGCACTCAGCCTCTACAGAGCTAGGTCACAAAATTAATCTCGGGCAATGCCTGCCCCTTACCCAGGCTTTGAGCTAATGGCGTGATGTTAGGAGCAGGAGTTGTCTCCTTGTCGTTAAGTATAGGGTTCCGATGGAGTGTTCAGCTACTTCCACAGAAAATGGGAAATTTTTCACAAATCAATTGTTTGGCTCAAAACCTATGAAGTATCATGGTTCTTTGTCCTACAGCAAACCAAAAAAGATTTTGTGTGAAGGGCACTATAGAAATAGTACATTAATTACAAGACCATCTAGTCTATTTGCAAAATCTCTTTTACAATGGCTTTGATAGTAACATATTTAACCATTCTTCCATTATGTATCTAGGTATGAGAGAACTTTGCAATCTAGACTATGTTTTTCAGTTTATTAGGAAATTCCCCCAAATTCTGCAGCCAACATTCTCAATTCTTCTGTGAAAACATGTTTCTTGCCTTCCTGCTGCCCCTTTCCATAATGTTTAGTTTTTTGCAGCTGTTTAACCAAAAAGTTATTCTCCTGGAAAACATATTTAAGGAATATTTTTCCAAATCACTCTTACTGTGCTTGATTTTTTTAAATTGTGCATTCTTTTTCCATTGTGTCCCATAAACTTTTCCCCACCTTTTCCAAGATCTTACATCTGTATTCTTGAAGCTATTTCTCATGCTGCTTTCTATTGACATGTTATTTATGTTGCTTGACACAGACATCAAGGCTGCAGGTGACAAGAATGAAATCAGGGACCAATACCTGAAGATGGGAGAAGGCTGCATGACAGCTGGTCATAGGTGGACCAGGGAAACCCATCTTGTTCCCTGCACCAGGGCACAGACCAGACACATTATGCTATGAGGGACTATATAGACCTTTATGTCAGTCGTGGTAGTAATGAAAGAGCTGCTACTGTGACTTTATCCATCTCCAAAACCATACAGGATTACAAATGCATGCTTAGAGCCGTAGTGATACAACCAGGGTCCTCTAGAGAATTATAACCCAGCATTCCTGGATACCAGCCTCAGTGGGAGACGCTCAAGTCCACAGAAAGAAGGGTTTAATTCCCATTTCCCTCACTGCTTGTTTTCTCTCTTGAGAGGTCTGTGCACTACAGTGCAAGGCACCCCGCACCCCTTCAGTCACAATGAGATCGCATTGAAAGGTCAAGAAAAAGAGTTTTACCTGTACTACAGAGCACCTGCCAGCAGGATGATTTTAGTTATTAGGTCCTTTGCAAAAACACAATGGCATTTAAATTTCTCTGGATGGTGTTAGCAATTGTCATGGTTCAAAATGTCAAAGCAAGAACTGACAGCTTCATACCCCCACTTGGACACTGGACAGGTACCATGTACTACTTCTCCCCATACCCAGCCTGCTGGCCTGCAGGACTCTGGGCTTGTGGCAAACAACTGTCCTGCTCTGGGAAGGAAGGGTCCCTCCCCGACTAGTGAAGAAAATCTTGAGATCCTGAGATTTCTGTGCCAGGGGAGGGAAATCTGCCAAGTTGTGCTTACTTGCATGAGCAATACCAGCCCCACTGGGAAACATAGCAAGGCGATATTATGCCTCCATTGAGAGGGAGGGGGCGATCCAATTTTGTTTGGGTGTTAGTGCTGCTACCAGACTGAAAATTAGATGCCTGCATTAACCCCGTTGAGCCAGATGCTGGCTTATGGAAGAGGGCTGCAGACAGCCATACAGCTGTCTGCTACATCCTGTAGCTGCCTGAAACTGCTCTGAGCAAGCGTGGTTTGTATGCGAGGGACCGTGCCTGGCTCCTCTGCACTCAGATCCCGCTTCCAGCAGCAGGTGCTGTCGGCTCTGCAGGGATGCTCCCGGTTAGCGAAAAACGCCCGGGGCGGGGCGGGCCCCGAGCCTCGTTCCCTGGAGGGTCCTAGGCCGGGGCGGTCGTGTTCCTCGGGGGAATGCAGCGGGTGTGTGTGTGTGTGTGAATGAATAGATTAAGGAGGATAGATAGAATGGGGGAAATTATGGAGAGAAGGAAAGAATGGGCAGGAGGAAAAGGATGGAGAGGGATAAGGATGTAAGGAGAGAGGGGAGAATGGAGGCGATATGGAGGGAGGAGAGAAGGAGGGAGAGGGGATGGAAAAGGGGATGAAAGGGACCAAGTAGAGAGCAAAGGGGGACCAAGGGCGGTGGAAAGGGAGTGGAGACACGAAGGGGGGGGACACGCGAAAAGGAGGCCGAAGGACTCCGCCGCGCCTTTAAATATTCGCGCGNCCCGCTGCGCTCCCGTGCCCCCGCAGGGGCTGTAGGGCCGGCCGCGGCCTCGAGGGGCGAGGGCGGCGGGGCCCCGGGGGCCATGCGCTGAGCGCCCGGAGCAGCCGGCGAGCGAAGTTGGGGTGGAAGATGAACAACGCCGGTAAGTGCGCGGGCCCGCCGGGAAGGGTCTCTGCTTCTGGACATCTTTTCCCCGGGGCCGGTAAACGCCGGGCGGGCTTCCTTCCTCCGGCACCCTCTTTCTCTCGGGCTGGCACATCCCATCGCCAGGATAGCACCCCCTACCCGGGCACAGCTCCTCCGGGGCTCGCATCCCCCTTCGTCCCGGCATCCCTCCTTCGGGGCCGGCAGGTTCTGGGCCGTGCCGCTGGGGGCTAGCACCTCTCCCCCGGGCACCCTCCGTCCGGGGCCGGCCCTCCTTTTCCCCGCGATCCAGCAGGTGCTCAATGCTCCCCGAGGCTGTGAGTACCCCATTGCTTCCCCAGCCGGTAAGGGATCAAGGGCGGGCGAGGTTAGGTGTTCCGGGGACAACCAGGCTGGCAGACCGTCACGGCTGCGCTTGCTAAGGGACACGGCTGTGTGCCTACTCCCTCGGATACACTCAACCGTTCACGAAGTTCCTAGGGAATTTGCTGTGACTTTCTTTCCAAGAGTATATATTTTGGGGGAAGGTAATGTTTTTTACAGAATTTCCTCTCTAAGGCATACCCAAACCCTCCCTCCTCCTTTCTGTTAACTTTTCAGAGTTTTTCCTTGATGGAAACTGGGAAGGTGAAAGAGACAGAATAAGGGAACAAGGCATTCAACAGTTAAAATGTAAAAAGAAGCCACTGGAAAACTGGGGCAAACTTTCAACTGTTCACCAAGACTTTCTGATTTTCAGGGGTGAGGCATGTGTGTGAAAAACATAACAATACAGGAAACAATTATTGCTAACTGGAGTTATTTGGAAAAATTTAAAGCTGCATCTAGAATTAAAGATGAAGAGCAACAGCTCTTTTTTGTTAGCTCTAAAATCGTCCGTTGTGTTTCGTTGCTCCTGGTGAATATTGCTGGGCACCTCACTTGCAATGTATGGGTACATCCTGAAGCCCAGAGATTTTACCGCTAGGTACCTTGCCCTACAGCTGTTCTGTGCTGGGAAACTGTGAATCACTGTTTGCCAAAGCATAGTAACATAGGATTGGAAAAGCTCTTTTCGGTCAAACCCAGCACTCCACTGTTGTATCAGTGTGCTATACCACTCCTCTGAGTTTAAAGCAAAAAGGTTCTCTTTCCTCTTTGAGTAGGGAGTGAGACACCTTCCTAAAATCTAGTGATATTTCCATTCTATTTTCTGATCCTGGTCTTGACTGGATTCTGTCCCTCCCAGGAGACAAATTCGTTTGAAAATGAAGCCAGCCAAAAATAACTTCAGCAATGATACTCCTACCTCTCTTTCTTCATCTCTCCATTATTTAAAACAGACCAGCTCTAATCTACTCCTGGTGTCAGTGGAAGTGCAGGGTAAGGAATATCAGATGTATCCATTTGTAAAGACTTAAACTTTATTAGCGGTTTTTATTTTTGAGAAATGTAGGACCGAATGGGACTGCCTTCATTATCAAAAGCGGCACCCGTTGTTACTACTGCTTTTATTAATTCCTCCAATTATATCCTAAACAAAAACTTTTCAGGTAGTTATCCTGCTACTCCTGGTATCCAGACCAGATTCAACACCATTTATTCTTGTGATTACATTGTCCTTTTGCTTAAAAATAGTCCTTTTCCTCTTCTGGTGTTTACCTCCAGGTTGTATTTATAGAGTGCTCATATCCCTTCTCAGCCTTTGTTTTGTATGTTTGCACAATGCAAGGAATGTCTCCCCCATCAGTGCAAAGCAGAACTTCCTACTGAATCTGAAGGAGAGGGATATTTATTAACTGGTACAACTTGGGCACCAGCATTAGCTATCTTTGTATTATAGTAAGTAATGCATAGCACCAGTAAGTAGAGTCATATGTGCAGGCATATATGGCAGCCTTGATCTCACAGAAGTTAAAATAATGACAGACAGAGAACAGGAAGGGAGATAGGGATTATCCTTAGAGATGCAGAACTGATATGAAAAGATGCAATCCACCCAAGGCCACAGGAAATCTGTGGTAAGAGACAACAGACCAGACCAGCCTCATATATAGGACCTTCCAGCCTCTAGTAATTTTTTTGCCAGGTGCTGAAATGATGCTGCCCATAGGAAAAATATATAGACATTAGACTCCAGATTGTTCAGAGATATAAGCAGACTGTATATTCTTTCAGCTGCTACTGAAAGTGATATAGGAAAAGATGCTATATGGACCTGTCAGAGAATTTTAACCATCTTCTTTGGCTCCTAGGAAGCAATATATGAAACAACAGGTTGTCTGCCTCAGTGTTAAGTTACTGTTGTGAAAACAGCCAAACTGTAACATTGTGAACACTTACATTAAAAAGAAATGTACGGTAGTAGTTTAGAACCAAGATTATTTGTCATGTACATGTGGTATTTTGTTGCTGAGCCCACCAGCAAGACTTGTATGTACAGTCTGCTAGAGACAGTGAAAACACGGGAGAATTTTTAGGATCAAGATGTTTTTGGTGTTGAAACATACCCCTTCCTGATTTTATTGCCTTTTGATTTTTTCCCCTTCTCCAACAGTGTTTCACTGTGAGATATTATGCTGTTGTATTATATTTACAGATGACTGCAGTAAAGCTATATAGTAACAGAAATTTGTAAGGTATTGATCTGATATCCCAGAGTCATAATGCATTGATCTAATCATAGAGGATGTATTCCTGTAACTGTACGTAGCAGCATTTTAGTTCTGCATAGTGGGATGTGCTTTGACAGCCCAACTGTTAATATTGCAGTTATGACTTTTAAGATGATAAAATAAATCCCCATAGGAATTGTTGGGATAGTTACTACTGACTATAGATCTGTCTTCACACTGTGGAGCCCTCTTGCTACATACAGAGTACCTTTGATCACAAGAACACATACTGATAAGAAAAGATAGATACTTCTCAAAAGTATCAGACTTACGAAGAACATGAAATACCATTTTTGTAAGTATCTGAAGCATTTAGGGGCCTGCTGATTTTGACCAGGACCTCGTATTTCAAGTTCCTTAAGTCCAAATTCTCAAAAGCCATCTAAGTATCTAATACCTGTTCACGTCAAACTGGTACCTGAATCTGGACTGGAATCCCAATTAAATAGGAAGACTTGCACTCCTACATAATTTGAAAATCCTAATCTGAATACCTTTTCCATTTCAAGTGACTCCCAAGCAACTGTTTCCACTTCTTATGTAATTTTTGTAATCTCACACTTTTCTCCAGTAGTGTGAAATAAGTGATGCACTTACATGCTGTAAAACAAAGAGAACTATTTCTGCATCAAATATTGCACAATTAATGATATGGAAGAAACAGTAATAAATTGAATGTTTCAATGGACGAAGCAATAATAAATTCTGGAAATACAAGCTAGAGATAGAAGCAAGGCAACACTAACTGGAAATAAGGGCTTCATTTTTTAAATGAACAATTAATTACAGGATTAAAATATGGTGATACTAAGGTGTATAGTCCACCTTTTGCTGACTTTAGACCAAAACTTTCTAGAAAACCTAGAAATTAACTTCATTCTGATATAGCTATGTGAAATTATAAGGCTCCTGATCAGAGCTGAACAAGACTTTCTCGTGTCCTTGTCTGGATATTCTCCCTCTACCTCCTGTTTCTCAGACCCTTTCCATCTGTGGATTTCAATCCCTTCTTCCTGCGCAGAAGCAGTGGCAGACAAGACTTGGTTTCTACCAGGATTCTGGGTTTGATGCAGTCCCATCCTGCTGTTGCAATACTGTCCCTTCACCTGCCCTGTCACTTCCACCCAAAAACTCTGCAAATCCCTGAACAATGCATTTCTGCCCTCTGTCCTCAGTGCCTTTCCCATTTTAACATATGTCTGAGTTGAATTAATGCCAAAGGCATGAAGGAAGCACAGGTCCACAGAAGTTCATTGGTCAGAAAAAGCTACTTTCAGCATCTTAAAAGAAGCCTGAACTAGATTGCAGCACCAGTCAAGGCTGGAACCAGTATCTGCACTGTGGAGCTATGTACTTTCTGGAGCCGCTAGCAAAGACCATGGCCCTGGGACATATCTACATATATCCAGGCAAATGTGAAACCTCAGTTCTCGGTGGTGGTGTTTTGTAGGTATGGTCCCTTATAAGCCTTAATTAAATTCTAGGCTAAATTTGAAATCCTAAATTTTAAAATATTTGTAAGTGGGTAGTTGCAGTATTTCTGGTAATACCACACTACAAAATGTATATTGTTTCAAAGAAACACTTGAACAGTGAAGGCTGTGTGGGTTGCTTGCTATTCCAGGAGAGCTATACCAGGTGAGCTGCTAGGCTACTGTTGACTGCTTAGAAACTTGGACAGGAGGAGACTAATGTAATGTAATTTCATATGGATCATGGCAGGAATAGAACTATGCAGGGTTGCCTGAAGGAAGGTGGGTAAGGAGAGGAAGCGGTCCTTGTCAGTACAAGGAAGCACTGAACAATAAGGGGAGGAGCAGGCTAAAGGAATTTGTATTCCCCAAGAGTTTCCTTTTAAGCACAAGGTGGGTGTGTCTCCCTCCGACATAAAATACATCCTAAAATAAACATGCACAATTATTTGGGAACATACACATTACTTATGGTGCAATGTTGCATTTAGAAGTTACAGCCAGAACCTTTCAAGTGGTTCAGACAGCAAAGGAAGCAGAAATTAAAGCAGAATGAAATTGTTGTGATAAAAGGCAAGAAGCTGTGATTTCTGTTGTTTGGATTATTTTTTGAACAAACACTTGCAGTCCTCCCACTGCCTCTTCCTCACATCGCCACCGAAGAAAAAGGAAAATTGTTTAAGGAGCCTCATGAAAGGCAAGATCAATAGACAGAGCTGTTAGGAAAACAACTATGTAAGGAAACAGTAGTGACCAGTAGCTGGCACAAGTGGGTAGGAGAAGGACATAATAATGCCTATTACCAGACTGTCAACAGGGTCCATTACTGTAAGTTCTCTTCCAACAGCAGTGTTACTGAAGGTAGCAGAAGGAAAAACTCAAGATTATTTGATCCTTTTGCTGTAGAAAATTATCACTGGAGGGAAAGTGGGTAATTGTTTGAGCTGTATTTCTTTTAAATGGATATCTCCATGGTTATTTTACTTAAAGAAAATGAGTTCCTGTCATTATTTTATTTCAAATTTGTTTATAAGAGAAAGCTTGGACGGTCCCGGCATTCTCTGAAGTCCAGTCTTTCCCTCATTATTCACTGTTTCAGTACAGACACTCTCTGACAAGACCAAGGATGAGAATGGGGAAACTTCAAGTTTTGTCACATTCCAGGTACAGGCTAGTATTTGTATCCTACTCTTGGATATACATTCCTAGGAAAGGCCAGGCACTGCAGAAAGTGGGGTAGTACCTCCAAAATGATGGGTTTTTTCTTGTAGTTAGTCATAAAAATGTCTTATTATGGTGGTAAAGTTGTAAAGACTCAGTTTTAGCTAATAACAAATTCATTCATTTTACTACCAGACAGTTAGTTTAGGATGTTCAGCGATTCCAGTAACTGATTTAAAAATGCAAAAGATAGATCTCACTTAGGCACCGGACTTACAAGATACTAAACCCACTTCTGTTGCCTCCCTGTTTTTAACTGGCAAGAGTCTCCAGTACTCTGCAGCCTTCAACTGCTGCCTGCAAAAGAAGCAGTGTTACTTCAGCAAAGGTGGAGTGTTTGGCACATAAAGTTTCTGACTTAATGGGGAGGGAAAAATGAGTTACCCATTCTGTGATTAGACAGACACCCAGCAGCCTAAAGTAGCAGTGGATACTGTGAAACACCACAGTCATTGCAGACTGGTGAATACACAATTCTCTCTCCCTCCTTTTTCATGAGATAAGTCTCCCACATGCAGCTGGATTGGATAAAACTCCAGATACAGAATAATTCTTAAGTGGTATATGCAATAAGGTGCCTAGAACAGACTTTCAGTTCCTTCTGGGCTGACATCACTGATTCAGCTTTTAACTTAGATGAAATCTCTCTGGTATCTCATAACTCTAGAAAGACTGTTTTCTGATTACATCAAAATGCCAAATTGTCACCTTCTTTCTGAGTATCAGAAGAAATTTCAGGAGGGTTAAGATCAGAAGAAACAGCCTTTTTTGTCTCCCAGAGTCTAACCAAACAAATAGGCCAGTATTAATTCAGTACAAATTACTCCAATTATACTAGGATAACAATAAGAAAAGTACCATGCCACCAAATATTGGAACAATCCCAGAATCTTTTTCAAGCAGTTTGCATTCAGTATTCCTTTATTCTCAGTACAGTGCACAGCTCAGTTCTAACTGTCTGCACTTCTACATATAAAGAGTCTGCATTTCAAAATACTCTAAATACAACAGCACAGTAGCTACACTTTCTGAAACTCATACCATGATTTTGGATAGGATTTCACATAGGAACAGTGTCCCAACTTTTGTCTTTTGAGATGCTGTTCTGTTATTTCTTGTGAGTAGGGCATGAAGGTTATGGGCAAAGAATTGTTTCTGTCTCTGTCATGATGAAATAGTTTGTCCTGTGCTTTTCCTTACAATGGAGAGCTCTCCTTTTTCCACCACAATGTGTAAATTAAAATTATAATTAGAGATTTCTGGTTGCTTAACTATGTAATTATCTATTAATGGCTAGGAAACAGCAATAGGAGGAAACCATTTCTCCCTACTTCTTACCATCTGTAACCATTTGTTATGCTGGCTTCTTCACACTACATATTTTATCTCATAAAAAAGCTCACAAGGGAGGATCCCTATTGCTGCCTATTTATGCAGTCATTTCATTTAGTTTTTGAAGAATATTAATTTCAGGACCAAGACAGCTGGAAATGGCTGTGGCAGGCAAGCTACTAAGTAAAATGGTGATATAGATATTATTTAATTCACATAACTTCATTCTAGTTTATTGCCAGTCTGCTTGATTTCCCCTACATGTGTCACTAGAAATACAAGGCTGGCCTTATGTTAAATACATAACAATAAATGTATTTACATAAATACATTTAAAATACATTTTGATGTTTACAGAAATTTGTACCTGCAAGAGATCCTGGCATTTACAGGAGGAATGGAGGATCTTTTGACTAAAGGGCTGAAGAAGCTGTAGACTGAAAACAGAACTTGCGTTTAAACCAGTAACTCTCTTCATGTTTTGGGTTGAAGT
This sequence comes from Promerops cafer, assembly GCA_013398275.1. Lineage (NCBI taxonomy): Eukaryota > Metazoa > Chordata > Aves > Passeriformes > Nectariniidae > Promerops > Promerops cafer. The sequence continues at coordinate 627,495 of VZSE01003956.1, read as the reverse complement.
ATGATACACCCTTGGCTCTGCAGCTGAATATCTTCCCCCAAGTGTGTTAGGGCTGCATCTAGTTCAGTTCAGATTTGACCTTAAACTGTGCTCACTGGAATAGCTACAGCGTCACATGGAAGGACAGTCCATATGCTTTGCTCCTTCAGTTCTCTTTTCAGAGCTCAGCCTTTTATTGGCTGGACTACTTCTGCATTACAAGTCACTGATAAAGTGTATTACAGGATATATTCTTCTGACTTTAATAAGAAACCAAGATGACTAACATGACTTTTGTCTCTTTCCTCCAGAAATCTCAAAACCACCATTAGCACCAAAACCAAAGATTATTGGTCATCTTTCTCCAGCACCTGTCTCCAAATTTTCTCCTTCACTGCCACTTCATCACACGAGGGGTCCCAAACCACCTATTGCTCCCAAGCCAAAATTCTCAGCTGACACTGAGGGCAAATCCAGTGTTTCTAACAACAATAATTTAAATAAATGTGCAAATGGGAAACTGGTGTGTCTTGATGGAGAGCTGTGTGAAGGAAACCAATGCAATGCTCATTGCCTAAGATCCGAGGCAGATAATGAATACATTGTAGTTCCTGAAGCTCAGCTGCCCAGCAAAGACTGTAATGATTTGGAACATGAGCATGATCAAAATCTAGATTTCTCTGTGGAAAATAAAGTCTCAGAAACTCCAGAAAAGGCAGAGAAGGAAGAGGATAACATTGCTAGTGATGAGAATGCCGGTAATCGAGAAGTCATTGAAGATGAGCACCGTAACTCTTCAGATACTGCTGAACCAAGGGAACCAGACTCTGAGAAGTCATCCAGAGATTGTGACCAGTCCAAAGCACTTCTTGAGGAGTCCTTAGAAGCCCCAGATGGGGCTAACAGTGCTACCAAGAATGTAGATGAAGATGAGGATGTTGTAGGTGATTGTACTGAAACCAAAAACAGGCAAGAAACTTCTTACAACCTGGAACTTGTCAAGAACAGTAGTGATTGTGAGACTGACAGTGATAACATTTTGAATAGAGATGAGAAACTAATGGGTGATACCTGTAGAGATATCATTGCAATGCCACTGCCTGCAGATGAATCAATCCCAGCTTGTGAGAAGGTAGGGCAAGAGGAGGAGGAACTGCCTGGGATTTTAGAAATGGCAGATGGGTATCTAGCACATAATGATGACCACAGTGTGCATGCAGAGCTTGATTTGAACATGGAAGGGGACTTAGAAAATGATGACTGTGCAAGCCCTGACATGCTGCCTGAGGAGGCCAGTGAAGAAACAGGTCCTGGTTTAGAACCGTGTGGAGATGAACCCAATGCCAAAAATGGTTTAGCAGAGTTCACCCATCAAGCAGCAGCTGAAGAGGAGGAAGTAGACCCAAATGAGCACAATAATACAAACACAGGAAATGCCGGTGATGGCTGTCAGATCACTGAGAGGAGAAGTGAGAAGACATCAGAGGTAGCCTGTGAAGCAAGCAAAGACTCTGGGAGAGGGGAAGAAGAAACTGTGAATGCAGAGAATATGGATGATGGCTGTCAGATTGCACCTTGTGAGAATGAATGTCGTGAGGAAATACCCGTGGAACATTCAGATGAGAATCTTCAAACAGAAGGGGCCTCTCTGCATGAAGATGGTATGATTTCTGATACTCTACCTTGTAGTCCAGGGATGGAGCCGGAGCTGGAAGATGTGACTGTTGAAGAGCATAGTGAAAATACTGTGGAAGCCTCTAAGTCAGATGAGTTGCAACTCAAAGACAATGAGGTGGAAGCAAACAGCCTCAGCAAAAGTGTCCCAAGTTCACCTCAAGAGGTCCCACTTGAGGAAGACTTAGGAATCTGTAAGCCTGGCAAAATTAATGTAGAATGTGGGACCAAACATGTTTTGCATGAAAGTCTAGCAGTCCCTAAAGTGGTCATTGTGACTGATGAATCAGAGGGAAGAGAAACTAGCAGTGATTCCCTAGATGATCCTTATGTGCTTCCTGAAGAAAATGAAATTGTCCATGATGTGCAGACTGATTTAGGAGCTGATCACAGTAAAAGGGGTGAATTAGGCATGGATGGTGAAAACAACTTGCTGCCCATTGATCATAAAAGTATTGTCACTAGAACACGATCTCTCTCTGGGAGAATGCCAGGCTATGTCCCAGAAACTGTTCCAGAAGAAACTGGACCTGAAACTGACTTACCCTCTTCCCGAAATGGCTCTGGGACAGAAGACTTAAGCAGTAATTCCTTTTCATTGGAAGGAAAAGCAGTGGAAGCCAGCATGGCTTTACCAACCAAGTCAAGACGCTTTATTTTATATCCTCGATCTTATTCTGTTGAAGGGAGAGAGATACCTATCTCTGTTTACAGAGAAAGCGATGTCTGTGTACTGGATGGTGTTAGAATAAAAAGGACAGAAGACAACTTGTCCTTGCCTTGTGTCAATGGTTCCTCAGGTAGTTTTTCCCAGCAAAATCATCTCTCATCATGTGGCATGTCTACGCCATCCTCACTTGTTGATATACCACCTCCATTTGAACTTGCCTACATCACCAAAAAGCCAATCACTAAAAGTTCACCTTCACTTTTGATAGAGAATGACTCACCTGCTAAGTATTCCAAGAAAAAGAAATCTTCTTTTAAGAGGTTTCTTACTCTAAAGTTCAAGAAGAAAAGTGAAAATAAAGTCCATGTAGATGTTAATGTTTCTTCTTCAAGGTCCTCATCAGAGTCCAGCTATCATGGGCCTCCCAGGCTAATGGAGCTGGAAGGCAGGTGCCTAAGTAGCTCACCTCAACTAAAATCACATGTGGGGAAGCTCCGTGCATCTGAGTCTCCCTCGGCTGTTCTTTTCTATAAGGATGGTAAAAGAAAAGGAACGCCCAAGTCCTTCAGCAGGAGTGTGTCAAGGGTGGAGTCCTTTGAGGACCGGTCCAGACCTCCTTTCATGCCACTGCCATTAACAAAACCTAGGTCTATTTCTTTTCCCAATGCCGACACATCTGACTATGAGAACATTCCTGCTATGAGCTCTGACTATGAAAACATACAAATTCCTCCTCGGAGATCCACCAGAGCAGGAACTTTTACAGAGTTTTTTGAAGATCCCAGCAGGGCATTATCTGCTGCTAATGAGAATGATGGCTATGTGGATATGAGCAGCTTCACTGGCTTTGAGAACAAGCAGCAAACCACAGACCAGGAAACAGAAAGGTACTGTAATAAATTATTATGTAAGACCTGTTAGCCTTGGCCAAACAAGCAAGGCCTTCCCTGCTAGGTATCATAGGCAGATTCTTCGTGTTGGCTGACTTATACCCCTCTCAGGAAATGTATACGAGAAAGATTGGAAGAATACAAGATAAGCCTTTATCAATGAAAAAAAAAGAAAAAAAGACATCAAATTAACTCCTTATTTTGTAAATGAATACTGGATCCGGATCCTATGATTTGCAGGCAGAAACCAAAGAATGTTCAAAAATATTTAGTTTATCCAGTGGATCTAATTTTTGTGGCTGGCAGGGGAAATGGGGAGAGCTTGCTTTGTTCTTCAGTAAGAAAGGTTTCTGACTTCTTGACTGAATGAAAAGAGAGCCTATTTGCTGGAAGGAGTTCTGCTTCTTTTTTTAATTCCCGTCAATTTCTCAAAACAGTAATATATACATAATTTATGTTTCAAAGTACGTCAATTAAGTATAGACCAGAAAATCCCAAATCATTAACTAATCAAACTAGACAGTGAATTTTAGAAGTTGCTTTAAAGGTTATCATGGCCCTTGGACAGAGCTGCTAACTTATAAATTAATTAAATAGTTCTGAAATCATATGCACTGTTAACATTAATAACAATCTTTCATCCCATTCCATTAGGTTATTTGCAAACAAGAAAATGTCTTTTTCATAGGAATGTAGGAGCAATGCACTCAACACCTTTGAATTAGAACCTGTTGTCAAATTATAGCGTACAATCAGTGGAATGCAGAGATGTAAATAAGAAGAATGTTTTCCATTAAGTTCATGTTTAACAGGTAATGAGAAAACAAGGTGCAAAGCAAATGAAAGAAAAGGAATGTCTTTAATGCAGTTGCATTTTGTTGGAGCTGTGTGAAAAAGATAAAAATCTTAGAAGTTAAGGTTTTCATGCCCATTTGCATCCATCATTCTCCAAAAGATTTAATACTTGTGTTTCTTTGCAACATTTATTTTTTCTGGTCGTCTCTCTTGTCATTGTGGATGGAACAAACCATGGGCATTTCCCAAACCCCTCTTAGGGTACTTTGGACTTAGGGAGAACTTTTCTTTAACACCTCTGAATGAGTCTTGCAAACCATTTCTAAGACACAAATGATGTGGGGTAGTGAGTAAGACATGGGAAAAGAGAGTGCATCAAGGCTTAAGCAGTGGATCCAAACGCACCTGAAGCTGAGGGATGTGGAACACAGGCCTGTGGTTTAGCTCTTTGGAGAAGATGACTGCCTACAGTATTGGGAGCTCCAGTGATGCTGACACTGGGACATGGTAGAGCGCAGTGCAGCTTCACAACACACACCACCACATCCCCAGAGAAGCAAAAGCTACATTACTCACTGGCTTTTAGTGGTTTACATTTTACCCAGCACACTGACATTTGCTTTTGAAAAAGCCAGCCAGTTCTTTGTGTCCATGAAACACCACCCATTGTAGGTAGTTCTTGAAGAACCAAGTTAAAAATATTAGGACTATGTCAATTGCTGTGACTTGGGCCCATTTATGAGCTTCCTGTGGAAGCCTGTAGTTTCAAAGGGAGAGCCAATCCAAACTGGTTCAGGAAGACTTGAGGTCAAGGCATGAACATAATTTTTCAGCCCGCTGCTTGTTGTGCACGCAGTTTTTGCCACTGGGGGTGAAATGAAGGCTAGGCTCCTGTACAGCCCCTTTATCAAGATAACCAGGGTGGAGGGGAAGCGCCCCAGGCAGACATAATTACTGCTGAGATAGCTGTTATTTGCTGTATTTGTCAGCATGTTTGAAAAGCTTTGATGAAACGTAAATACACGTCCCATGTACATACAGATGCAGTGGCATAACAGACTTGAAGAAACAGTGTATGGTCTAATTGTAAAGCAAAGCAAATTGTACAAGCAGGTGCACCTATTTACACATGCACACATGATGTATGGACATGGATGGTTTTTTTGCTGCTAAAGTAGTTTGGCCTAAAATGCCTTGCCATGGATTTGAGATTTCTAGTAAGAATACCTATCAAACATACCTCTAGCACAACGGGATAAATTTATTTGGACTGCAGCTTGCTCATGTCCAGAGGCTTTTTTCAACTTTTTGAGAGTACAAGTGTGTTGGATTAAACCCTTGCAATACATGGTATTTGAGCCCATGAACTTCTTTTATGTGCATTCACCTGCAGAGCACTTGTGTTTAGCATCTGGTGATGCCTTACGGAATTGCTACACTTTTGATGAATAGCCATGTACGACTCTTCTATCACACTTTAGAGAAAAGAATGTGAGTGTTATAAAAGTTTATTGTAAACCAGGAACCTTACCTACTGTGTATGACTGGGAAATGGTGGGGTAGTAAAGGACTTCACAGAAACTCTTTGATGAGAAGATTCACTGTTTAATTTTCTTGCTTTAAAGGACAGACATTTGAAGTGTGCTGCTATGCAGCTAGCAGGAGAATCCTAACAGCAATATCAAGATTTTAATCAGCTCTGAGAAATACAGCTGTGGTATTGCATCAGATGGGCACAGAGAATGGCCACTAGAAACTCCTGAAGCCTTTTACTCCTTGGATAAAAAATGCAGCTGGAGCGATAGGTACAGCTAAAGCATCTGATTGTTTTTTATACAGGTGCAACCTGCCCCTTCCTATGACAATTAATTCAGGTGAACTCTGGCCCAAAGAAAACCATAAGGCTACAGTTGTTTTTGTCCCAACAAAGAGCAAATGAAGGGGAAGCATTCTAGAGATAATCAAAATAACCTCATACACAAGGAGTAGTTGTGAAAGGAGAAGCAACACCAAATTTCCAGATATTTCTGACATTTTCTAGAAGACAGGGGCAGAAAAAAGACACATCGTTTGTTAGCTGGTTTTGACCTGTACAACACTTGCCCATATGCTGGCCATATCAAGACTTCTCATCCCAATGAGCAGTCCAGGTACCACACTCTCCTGTTTATGGAAAAACTCCAGGAGAATTTTGTCAAGAAGATAAAATCAATTCATGCTTTGTTTTTCTACTTGTCCTAGCTAGAGCTGCTCAGTACAGGCATGCCTGTCAGACGATATCCAAAAAAGATACACATGTTCAATGCAGTTCAAGCTGTCTTTTGGCTCCCTGCTATGTGTGATAATAGCAGTGTTGCTGACATCACCCTGCATTTGTAATAGAAGCAAGCTATATCTATACTGGAGGCAAATATAGGCAAAGCAGACTTTGAGCTACAGATTCAGCACAGATTTTAGGTAGTTGTTTTGGGAAAGATTTTCCCATCCTTTCCTTTTCTTGCTTTCACAGGAAAACAAATTCTAGCTGCTGATTCCACTCAGTTCCTAGTTCTCTGCTTCTTAAATCCCTGCTCTGTGACTACACTAAGCTAGCATGATGCACCAATAGCATTGATGAGAAACTTTACAAGAGACAGAATTTTGGTTTTGTAGGTCTAGCATTTCTCAGAGCTGGTGATATGTTAATGTTTCTTATGGAGGTAGCACAGAAGTGGTCTACTAATGGGGCTTAGCTCCTTTTAAGACCTGTATAGGTCAATTGTATGGAATTTTGCTGACAGTCATTAAGTCAGAGAACCAAAGTGATCATGAGCATTTTGAGAGGTTTTTAAAAGAAACAGCATTTTTTAAATCGCTCATAAAAATCTCTACATAGTTTTTTTTAATGTCAGGGTGAAAAGTGCTGTGCTCTAGATCATGTAGATGGGAGAAAGTCCCATAAAAATGCTGTCACAGAGGGAAGGAGGATCAGGGACTGAGCCTAGAGACAAGGGAAAGAGACATTGTCACTTGTGATCTGGTGAGCAAGATGGAAAATAAAATCCCATGAGCTTTCACCAGTTATTGAATTTTGCAGCATAAACCTGAAAGAAAGCTTTGTAAGTTTGTTGCAGAATAAGGGATCCTGGTACTATACTTGACTTCAGGCCATGCACAACCTATTGACAATCTTGACAACAGCCACAGACAGCTCTGACACGAGTCATGTTTTTACTTCTGTTTACTTGAGTATTGCCTGAATTGCTGCAGGGAATTAGAAGGTGACAGCGGTTAATGCAGGACTTCAAATTGCTCATAGACAGGGAGCAGTCTGCGGGAAATAACCCATTGCTGCTGACAGCTGGGCACGAGGCATGTTTCACCTTGCATTGTCAGGCGTTACAGACAGAAAATATTAAATGCTCTTGGATGGCAGAGTTTTTCTAAGAAGCACCTCTGAGAAGTGTCTCTAGACAGTATCAGTAATGTCATATTAATACCAAAGAATGAAAGATTTTAATACATTGCCCACATGCAGGTATCAATTTTACAGCAGCTCCATGACTGCTCTCCTGTTTCCTCATATCTGTGGAGCTGTTTGTCTTGGTTCATGCTGGGGATGCAGATGTGTGGGGACAGTATAGGTTGTGAGGAAGCCAGTGTGCTCCCCCAGCACAGCTTTGCATTACACATCACCATCCTGCATACATAGCACAGCCTCAGAGAACTGCTGTTGCTCAGACACAACATGGTGGATCTCACCCTGGCTTTGTTTATGAGAAATCACAGTCTCATATACCTCCCAGGAAATGGTCCAAAGACCTCAGCAGATGTTGGCTTTCTTAGCGGATGTTGGCTTTATTAGTAGATGGACTCCATTGTGATGGCTATTTTAATGATCAAATTACAGTGGAGAAAAGAAGGAATGTGTACACATTGCCCTCTTCATGTCCTGAGGGCTTTTATGCTTGGGTTGACTTCTCTGTCTTCAGTGTTTTCATTAAATGAACCAGAAATACATTTCAGTGGGTTTACACATGAGGAGAGAGTCTGCTGTGTATTGCAGAATTGTCCTGGATGATGATTATGGGGCACCAATAGAAGTGATATTGGTGTGATTTAAACATTCCTAGCACCATGCAGATAAAAAGCACACACTGCAGACTGGGTGATGAAATGTTTGTAATGGTCAGGCTTTTTACTGTCAATAACATGACATGTTATTGCATGCCTTGTTCTCTGCATGCTTTCTCCTCTCCCACCCCCACCAAGAGCCTTATGGAGAAGATTTATTGAAAGAAAGATTGCACATTAGAATGCTGTAGCCTTTCCAGAATCCACTGCTCCATGGCATGGGGTATATCTCTAGATTAGATTTGTAACAAAAGCAACAGAATGCTATTGCGTTTTAAATGCAAATCCAGTCTAGTAGTTTATGGTTTGTTGTGCCACCCAGCAAAGTTATTTATAGTGCACAACACGTTTTTAATTATCCTAGAAGAATTCTTCTTTTACAGGACCCAAAGAGGGGTTAATGTAAAAACTCCCTCTAAAAGTTTGGTGTTCAGTGGCATACAACAATTAATGTTACTTTAATTGACCAATTAGAGTTAATGGATGGAAGAACATATTTAAGAGGGGCTATTTGTTTTGCCAAAGAACCCTCTTAAAGAGCTTATAAAAGGATCCTTTCACTTGAGTAATTGGCTGGATTAATTAGATGCTCTCCATCAAAGGCCTAGAGCAAACAGATTTAGACCTATCGTTAGTGAGCACCTTTTGGTGCTCTGTCTGACTCATGCTACACCAGCTTTATCAGTATCACAGGGGTTACGCAAACTGCTTTTTCTCGAAAGAAATACAGCTAGGTACTGATGAACTGAGACAAGGGATAGTTGCATGTCTGCTCCACAGTCTCCATCCAGCTATTCTCAGCTGTCCCAAATTAAATACCTCTTCAGTCTGCTGGCAGTTTGTCCTTATGCCTTGAATACATTCACTAAACTTGGATATTAACCCACTGCATCCCCCTAATGGGCCCTCTGGGCAGGTGGACCTCATCAAGGATAGCTAGTTCAGTGTTTCTCATGAAAGTTTCTTATCCTCTTACATTTCAGGTATCAGTCTGCATTCTTAGTTCTGAGAGTTGGCTAGAAGAACTCAGAAAAGACTCTTCCTTAGCACACATGTCTACAGAAGTAATGGACTGCATACAGTACATCACAATTTTGAAGTCAAATCTTCTGGTCCTTAAATAGAAAAGAGCAGTATTTGAGGTAAAACTGGGCACCTCAAGATCTTTCCTTCACACTTTCTACTTTAACATTGCTAGGCTTAAAAAGTCCAGACAGTGGCAGTGAGATAAAACTACATCACAGTGAATACATCCAGGGTAAAGAACCACTGTGAGAGTGACATATATTAAGTTGCCTGGACAAGTAATTTATCTTGCCATTTGATTGCAGTTTTAAGAAAAAACATGGCTTCAGTGGCTACAAGAGAGATAAAATATGTGTACTTAATTGAAAAGTCCAAGAAAAAAAACCCAACAAAATAAAGGAATTCTGTAGTTCATGACATTTTCCTGATTGTTTAATTTGCAAGTAAAAAAATGATACTGAATTAAATTCTGAACGAAACCATATTTTTGAGTTGCAGAATTAAGATGGTTTTGATTTTCCACAATTATTTGGGAGAGGGGCCAGAAGTATTTAATAGATTCATCCCAGCCAAATAATACAAATCTGTGTCATTTTTAATCATTCCAAACCTGATTTTCCAACTTAAAAAAACCTCAGCCAAGCAAAAGTACAGCCAACTCTAATTTTAATCTGGGAAATGAACCTGACTTCTTAGAAGACAGAGGAGAGCACTTTCCTTCAGCCCTACAGATTAGCAGTTAAGCTCTGTTTCTCTCCGTCTGGAAGTACTCTATTTTAACAACTGGGTGGATCTCTGAAATGCAAGAAAACTAAGTTCACTTGATCCTAGCTTCACTGCATTTTCCCCCTGGTTTGTCCCCAGATTTGGCTGCATGGTGTTGATAAAGCAATTGATCCTGGTAGTAGAGGGAAATATCAACTCGCCTTCCATCTTAAGAGTCCTGCAGGGCAGCATAGTGTTCATTATGTTGAACTTACTGTGAGTATTTTCCATGGAAAGTATGGAATAATGAACTGGCAACAAAATGAAAAGAGACCATAAAGACTCTGGTACCAAGTTTTAGTATCTAAATTACAGTGGCAAAAAATAAACAAAGTAATAATAATCGGGAGCATATCCCTGATCTCCAATCTGTGATATGTGCCATGTTAACAGACAGTTTCATTTAGTGAAATGTATCATCTTTTTCTAAGAGGATCCAGGACTCACAGTCAGAAGAACATTAGTAAGTGTGTCATAGTTGGAAAAGTGACTATATAAGTGGAATCTGGATGATAAATGATACTATGCCAGATGCTCATGTGGAGTACATTTGTACCTCTGAGGATGTGAAGAGCAATTTGTGATTTGACTGCCTTGGTGATTTATGCTAGAACTTGAAATTAGAATGAGCTGAAACATTTTCCAAAAGGGAATCATTCACAAAAGAATTGTATGTGAACCATACATCTGTTTTGACAGAGTTTAAAGGAACTCTATATGCTCTAGCCTCAGATATAGAAAACCTAGTCTCTGCTTCTTGCAGGTCTGGTTTTCCAGATCACTTTGAGTGATGACTTTGAATCAGTCAGCAGTGGTAATTAGATTCTGAGTTTCTCACAACCCAGTGCCTAAAACACCAACCACAGGGAGAAGGAAATACCTACAGGTTTTGGTCGCAAAACCCAGAAATGGACACAGCCCTGTTTCATTTCCAGAACATCTGAAATAATTTCTTTTCAGTTGTCTGAGGTACAGAAGTAAATTCCTATACCTCAGATGTTGCAGCAAATAAAAACAGTGGACTCCTGGTCAAGTCCTGTACGAACTGAGCTAACACTCCAGACTTCACAGTAATCAGAGTTTTCCATTCTACAAGTGTGCTCTTGGGCACTCTTCTGCTGCTGGATCTGACACACTGATGTTGTTACTGCATTGAAGGGGATCTCTTAAAACCATACATTACAAGTGTCATTTCCATTTTGGAAATGGCAATTACAAACCAAGGGTGTCCTACTGTCCCTAATACCTGTTTTGAAATTCCGTGTTCTGCCCTTATTCAACTTTGTACCTAACCAACTGTTATTCTACTTATGCATGAATGAAATTGAATTCAGTAATACTATAACAATGCTTAGAGATAATTCTTGTTTTAGGACTCATTATTGTGCAAGGTGTTTGTAACTTCACTTCTAAGCAAGGTACTATTTGTAAGAAATTAGTATTTTGTCTCTCTTAGCAGATTCAGACTTTGTAAAGTATTGGTATTGTGTTACTGCTACTTTTCCTAATTTTAGAAAAAAAATATGCTTTTTTTGAAAAGAAAGAAAAAAAAAAACCCCGAAAACTGGCATTACCTACATTGGAAGTATCATTTTCTCTCTAGTCTAAAAGGCTCTAGGAATACTAATTTTAAGTCTTTTCCCAATACAACTCTGAGCAGCTTTTAAAAAAGGCAATGTTCTCCACCACAAAACCCAATGCCTCTGTCTTCCACCAGTTCTGATGTCTTTTGGAATCAGGTGCCAAGAATTCAGATTTCTGTTAATAAACAGATCACTAAAAAGTCTGTCTGCAGCAAATGACGATTGATTCAAGTTCAGTTTTGTGTTTTACTGACACAATTTCCAAGATGGCATCCTCCTTTGAGTTTTCACTACTATTATCATTTACAATTATGTTAAACTGGATATTCTGAAAGGATTATAATGGGTTGCATCCATTTGCTGCTATGATGATCACATTTGCCTGACACCTAATCACATCTCATCTGGGCTAGATTCCAGAATCAACAGGAAACCCTGGCTGTGCTCTGTGTTTCAGGACTGTATGTGCAAAAGTACAGAGCAACTGCTGAAGTGTACGAACCTAGGCACACTAAGGAAGAGGACTTGTAAAGATATTCTAGTTCCGTGTAGCTCACTGTAGTCAATAAGCTCCTTGTGCTGCTACGAAACAAATCTGGACCAGACTCTTACCTATATAAAATTCTAAACCTGTTTATTATGCTTGTAAAATAGCAGAACCATCCACCTATATGGAACATCTCCAGGGGAGCCCTGTGTGTGACAAACATGCCTTGGTTCTGCTTGCCTCCATTTGCAAAACTCCCACACGATGATCGACGCAGACCTTTTTCTGAGTGTCTATCTGCAATGTTTTTATGAATCTAATTATTTGGGCAAGTAGTACTGCTTAAATCTTTCATTATTTGTGTTCTTCTCCAGTGTGTGCCTTTGTGAAAAATCACCAACCCGGCTGCCTGAAAGCCACTGACAGCCTAAAACTCAAGAACCCTCACTGCCACCAGAAAACAGCAATACTAGCAAGCATGACTGTTAAATAGTTCCAGGTAGATTTCTGTATCTCAGCTTGGCCATAAGAATGAAAACATTATTCTGTGCCTTAAGCATGGGCATAATCCTGGGGTACCCGTCCCTCTGTCTTAAGAACAAAGTGAAATCCCTTTTCGTTTGCAGTAAACAGGAAGAAGAGAAGTAAAACTGTGCCTCAAGGGAGAAGGACAAAGTAGTTCTGGTTTAGACCCTGGTAGGGATCCACAGTGTCCAAAGCCTTTGGTCTAACCTGTGCTCTAAATGTGACATTGCTCTGGGATTACCCCCCTTACACAACTGACTGCCAAAGCACAAAGTTAAGAAGCATGCCAAAGATCAAAACAAATAATTTGTAGTAGAGCGGTGGTTTCAGCTTTGCTTCCCAGACAGTGGTCTCCCCAGAGAGGTGTACTTCTCATATTCTGAGATGACCACCAGGTGACCAGCTGAAAGTCACTTCTTACTTATATTTTTTCCTTCTCTTTATTAATGAATTTCTAGGTGGTTGGCTTATTCTGTCACAGATTTATAAAGAGGAATAAGTCTTACAGAGGGTTCAGACTGAAATCAGAGGGTCTTATGCTGCTCAAAGATCGGAAATATAAAGTGGCTCCACTGAAGTCAGGGTGGGTCCTCCCCAGTTTTACATCGTTGTATCCAAAGTCAGACTGTCACTGACATAAGTAATTTTACAGAGGAGAATAGGGCAAAAGTGTTGGGAGGTTTCACAGTCAGAGGACATTTGTGCTGTGACTAGGGTTTACTCAGCAAATAATTTGAAACCTATCCTGGTAATTAGTGGATTATCCTTATTAGCTTCTGTCCCTTGACAGAAATGCAGAATGGAGTTTCAATGTAACGCAGATATATGGTGTGCACAGTCTGGGAAGGAGGAAAAGTTTCACAGCACAGTACTTCTGCCACTGCCAAGCACTCAGGTCTTCATTATGCCCATCTCCTTCACATTGCAAGGATTCAACATAGCAAAAGGTTACCACAGATGGGGAATGATAGGGTGATGGAAATCAACAGGGCTGTGATTTACCAAGGGAAAGAAGGAAAAGAGAAGCATAAAAAGAATCTTAAGGGAAACCTCTGCTGGGGCTGTTGGATATAAAAGCCCTGGGATGCCTGTGAAGCTAATGATTTATTGAAAGTAAAAGCTCTGTGGTGGCTGATGTGATGTAAATAATACGTTCAAAGGAGTCTCTAAAGGGTAGAGCTGCTTTTAATAATATATTATGTATTATCGGCTGCCCCATTGTACCTTCTGGCATTGGTGGGGTGCTGGGTGTGGTGCAGCTGAGCGTCAGCCCTTGCTAGTTCATTGCCAGGTCATCTCTCGGGAGTAACTGTTCCCTGTTTACAGGAAATGCAGGACAAGGGCCGGAGGGCCGGGCTGAGCACAAGCTGAGGCCACCACAGCTCACTGCCTCTGCCTCATGCCTGGGAGAGCAGGAAGGGGGTATGCCACTTGTCCGAGGCCCAAGGACACTGTGTTTTGTTTCCAGGCCTGTCCAGCTTTTACTGCTGCTTTGTTTCACCTAGTGTTTTAAAGCCACAGGACTGGGGAGAGTTGTGGTGCTCACAGACAGCAGTGCACCCCAGGGTAGGTCACTGAGCCTGAAGTGTGGATTGGCTACACAGGTGCCTCAAAGCAAAAGCCTCAAAGCCATCCATTCTAGCACGTCTGAGACATGGCTAGTGAAACCTCACTCTCAGGCTTTCTCTTATCCCATCCCTACTGATAGTGCCCCAGGCTGGGCCAGAGGACATTCGCTAAGATGGAGGCCAAACACCTTTGTGCTCCTGCCTTCCAAAACTAGACCTGCAACAGCACTGTTGTTCTGTGAGCATCTCCAGGAGCAGTGGTTGAACCTGGGAGAGTTTTGTCCCTAAAGTTGTCTGGAAAACAGCAAAAGCCTTATGCACCTGACCGAAAATCCTCTTCGCCTCTCCTGTATTCTGCACCACAACAATGCAAGAAAGACCAAAATTCAAATTGAAATGCTTGTGGAATTAGAAAGAGTATCTTTCTGGCCTTGGCAGGCAAACAACTTGTGCCTCAGAGTGTGAAATGTGATTATCCCTGTGTTACCTTGCCTTGACAGGCTGTGTATGTTATTAGCGGGCATCATGTCTTTCTTGACCTTTTCAGACTTCGGATACAGTATTTGCCTTGATGACCTGCCATAGGGAACTAACTGACTGGCTAAACCCATGCCGCATTAATAGGCATTTCCTTTTATTGGCTTTAAATGCATTTGGACTTCATTTTCCATGAGTAATGAGCCTTTCTTTTGCAGAATGAATTAGAACAATCATTTACAAATGGATATAGGGAAATAAATAGTCAGTTTTAATAAAAAGCATACTTCAGCACCCTATTGCATCTCCCAAATTACTATCACTGCATTGAGTTCATATGATTTTAACTTTTTTGCAATAAGAATGTCACTGTCTGAGACTTTGAACTAGTAACTACTGGGCTTCGGACTTGAGATAGGTGTTGATTATTTTTGCTTCCCACTGGATGGCGTCAATTTTATATATGTGGGTTTTGCATAACCCAGCTGTGTCCAGGTGAGATTCTGGTCTTGCATCCAATACATCATAATTAGTTATGAGCTAAGATTCCTGTGACAGAGGAGTTTAAATGGGCACTGGGTGGGGTCTGTGGATGGGAAGGTTATGGCAGCAATTTAGTAGTCATTTGTAATTTTAGCATATGTGATCTGAGTTGATATGTCAAGCTCATCACCACTCAGCTGGCTTCAGGGAAGATATACTTGTAGAGGATGTACTCTTACAGGGAAAGAATAACTGTTTGTACCTTCTGAGGCAGTTCATACAAGCTTGCTTTGCTGACTCAGGTCAAATAATTGCGAATGCAATCACCAATGCACACAGAAAAACATTTAGGGTCATAAATGTTGTTCATTTCAGAGCTTTGGTGGATCTAGGTCTGAACGAACTCTGAACACCACAGCCATTCTCTCTTTAGCAAATATTTGAAAGGATTGTCTTTTAGCAGTCCAGAAACATGGTCTTGCTAATGAATGGATGAAACACCCTAGACAAAAAGATGTCCTGTTACCCCACAATAGGCAGAGCAGAAGTCAGTGCTTACCTCAGAAACCCAGGCAGTTCACTTTCTTCCTATTGCCATTATGTGTAAACATTGAATATGGTGAGCCCTGTGTTGATAAACACTGACAAAAGCACCTTTAATATACTGGTTCCACTGTAGGAATGGAACCAAGGATGTGATTTCTAACCTCTTCTACTGCTTTCTTCATCTTGTGGTGAAATTTTTGGCCAAATACTGCTATGATCTTTACTTGCAGGCGCTTTTGAAACAATAGGAAATTTTCAGAAAATATATCGGGGGCTCTTTGGCCTTCAAGTATATTGGTGGTAATTAATTTGCATCACCCAATTTGCAGTTTGCAACAGATGCAAAGAAAATAACTATTCTCTCTTTCTCTGTCCTGATACTGACTGGGGAGATAGAGTGAAAGACCACAGGGAGGCAGCAAGGAGGTAATCCAGGTAGTCCGGGTGCCTGAATGCTGAACAGATACCTGTTAACCAAATGATGTCACAATGGTGAAACATCAGCACATCCTGGACACTGTTTTTGGAACTCATTAAGCAAGGTATCCTTTGCTGACCTCTTGAGTTTTATTAGCTGGGATCATCCTTTATGCAGTATATACCTTATGGAGACAAATTATTAGTTCATTTCAAATATGAACACAGCAGAGGTTCCTTCAGTGCTGGACTTGTTCAGACCCCTCTTTAGACTGAAATACATTGAAACTTACTTCCAAAAGAAATCAGTTTATTCCAGGGAAACTAATTCAGGTTGACTGGCTTATCATGATTAATGATAAGCCACCCAGTGGCTTTCTTCTCCAGAAATTGCATTTTGTAATATGGAAATCCAATTATAGAAGTCCCCTGTCCCAGGACAGACACATGAGAATGATGGAGGTGCTCAGGAGCTGAGATGGGGTAATCTGGATGTCCTCACTGGCCACATTACACTTGTTTTGATCTGAGGTGGGTTCAGTCACAGGAGTCTCCTGCTGACCTGCTCCCTCCCATAAGATTAACATGGAGGGAATCTACCCCCTCTACTCTGTCCTCCTGAGACTCCAGCTGAAGCACTGCATTCAGATCTGGAGTTTTCAGCAAAAGAAAGACATGGACCTGTTAAAGTGTGTCCAGAGGAGTAAAAAAAAATGCTTAGAGGGCTGGAGCAGCTCTGCTATGGAGACAGGCTGAGAGAGCTGGGGTTGTTCAGCCTGGAGAAGAGAAGGTTTTGAGGAGATCTCATTGTGGCCTTCCAATACTTAAAGCTTAAAGGGGGCTTTTGAAAAAGAGTGAGGGTGTCTTTTTACATGGGCAGATAGTGATAGGACAAGGGGGAATGGTTAATGGTTTTAAACTAAAAGAAGGGAGATTTAGATTAGACATTAGGAAGAAATTCTTTACCTAGAGAGTGGTGGGTTGCCCAGGAAATCTGTGAATGTCCCATCCTTGGAAGTGCTCAAGGCCAGGACGGATGAGGCCCTGGGCAACCTGGTCTAGTGGAAGATGTCCCTGCCTGTGACAGGGGAATGGAACGAGATGATCTTTAAGGTTCCTTCCAATCCAAACCATCCTATAATTCTATTCTATGATTCTGTGATCACTGTGGCACTAAAACTGCATGACATCTGAACCCTGCACAAATGCTTACTGCTTCAAGGAGATGCTGTATTACTCCTGACTGACAATAAATTTCTAGCACACTTCCACTGTCAGCTGCAGAATCGATTGCAAAGTAGAAATATGCTATAACTCTGTCCCAACACACATGATGATACCTTATAGGCACTAGGGTGGATCTACTGCACTAGCGTTTGACGGGACAATGCCAGCATATTTCAACAGCCTAACCAGTTGGTGGAAAGGATGAATAGTCCACTGGTACCATAAAGCATAGATGAGTGGTACCCTGCAGGAAAGAGGACTCCCCTTCTCCCCTCATGATTGCTGCTGGGGCATAGACCATGAAGCAGAAGGCAAGTGAGATTTATGAGCCTTTCTTTAGGATGCGTGACTTAATTCATTGAAAGCAAACTGCAAGCAATCTGATCATTACTGGTACAGAGGACTTATATCACCCCAGTGGAAGTCACAGGCCTTAAGCTTAGATTTTCACCAGCTCAGGGGTTTTTTTGTTTGGTTTTCTTTGTTTGTCTGGGTTCTGTTTTTGTTTTTTCATGCAGTTGGTGACTCTAAAGAAGGAAACGAGACATCACTTGGGAGTGTGGCCAAGAGATATACAGCCAAGTGCATTTGTATTGTTTTGCAAATAAGAATATATGCTCTTCATAGGCCTTTATTATAATAACCTTGGCTGGGTACTTTTGCCACTGTTAAATCACCCACTTAAATCCTTGTATCTCACTAAAGCTGATTGTATAACTTCTAAAAATCTTTTAAAAATGATGTGATCATTGCTGAGGAATGGGTTAGAACTTTCAAGGTCATTTGAAGGACAGATGTGAAATTAAAAGAAAGGTATTTATCTCTTTTAGCATTGCACATTCAACCAAGAGAAAATACAGTATTTGTCAATTTGTGAATCATGTCCTGTGAGCTCTCACACCTGTTGTATATCTCAACAGTGCTCTCTCATGCATGCACCATCTGTGCTCAAATTTCCCAGCCTGTGTTCTGCAGGGCTCACAGGTAGTAGAGACTTGTGTCTGGACTTTATTTAAAAAGATCTAGTACAATGATTAGTTCAGCTTCCCTCTCTGTGATGGCTTCACCTTCCCCTCAGTCACTTGAATTCAAATGTAAGCAGACTATAGGGGCAGGATACCCAGAGTGCCTGTAGACTCCAGAACACTTTTTCAGATGTAGCAATACATGTGCAGAGGCAAAAGTACACCAATAACTAGTAGGGTGCATCCATACAGCTTCTCCCTACTCTGTACCTATCAGCTGCTCTACTAATTCTAATGTAACTGGTGCTAACTAAAAAGACTTCTGCTGCACCGCATCCTCCTGCATTTATTCAGTCAATTAAATGTCAGACTGTCCCAGACAGCCCATTGCTCCCTTCGTTGTGATGGCTTACTCTTGGAATGATGACAGACAATTACTGAAGGAGCAGCAAATAATGTGCCAGCAATCTGTTCTCATCCAGCCAAATCATTGCTAAAAGGAAGGTAATTAATTGGGAATTACTGTGTCTGTTGAGATACTGCAAACTCTCAGACTATCTCTTCCATTATTCTTCACACCCACATTTTTATTTGCACCTTCCATTGCATTAAAGTTCATTGCTTCCAGTAAACTCAGTTAGCAGTGCTTTTAATGAACTAAAGAAAAGTATCTCTTAGTCATTCCTGGGCACAATTCAAGCCTTCAGAAGCTAGGAGTGCTAGGAGATCACAGGAGCATAGACATAAAAGATGGATGATAACATGTGAGTTCATTGGATCAAGTGCGTGCAGGGTATCAGGAAAGGTGCACTGCCCAGGAGCTCCTGTGACAATACAGAACAGTCTCAGAAGTAAAGACCTGAGTGCTATTGGAGTGGTCAGAGAAGAGAAGAATGGAGATGGTGGCACAAATATACCCATGCCTATCCCATGTCCAAATGAGATCCCTAACATTTTCAGACTTCTCTTTAAACTTAAGTTGCTGCCACTGGGATGCAGGTCTACTGCAAACAAAGCCCATGAGATAGTTTAGCAATATTGCAAGTTCTGCTACTGTATGAACCTTTAATAACGCCATTCATAATGATTACAAGACTAATATGCTGAGGCATTCTTCCCAAAGTATAATGTGTTCTTATATTAACATAATGCAGTCATTTATGAGAGAAAGAGAAAAGAAAGGAATACCTTAATTTCTTGTCTTCTGGGACAATTAAAAACTGCAGAAGGACTGTGTGAGTAAGGACTGAGACTGGCTAAATTATTAATAAGTCTCCTGAGCTGTTCCTGTATTTGCCTTGCTCTTGTGCTGAGGTCCCTTTGCTGCTGAAGCCGGACAGGCTTTCAAAAGAGTGGTGATGCCACCCACACTGAAAAACTGCAGATACTACTACTAAGCCAGAGCAGACAATGGTGAGGAACAGCGTTACTGCTTGGCCCTCTGCCCAGCCATGACAAATGCACTGGATGGCCTGTGGGAACTCCTGTATTCTGTGCATGAGGGAAAAGCTGGAGGCATAACAGAAAGGCTGACAGCCACATCTGCATGGGAGACACATAACCCTGTTTGCAGCTTAGAGGTAAATGCAGGTATGTAGAGAGTTTCCCTTCTGAAAGGAAAAAATAATCTGGTCAGTGACCTTGGGAGTCTCATCATTGTCCTCTCACTTACATTAGCCCATCTTTGCCCAGCCTTCTGTTACTCTAATACTGGCTTTTACGCCTTGGGTTTGTTCACATCTGGGATCTCCAAGTGGGAGATTAAAGAAAAATAAAGAGATGAAGCAGAGGAAAGTGAAAGGAAGTTAATGATTCAGAGGAAATGAGAAGTATAGAAATAATATAAACAGAGTAATCCAGGCCCACATTACAGACTGACCTGGCTGGTCAGCATGTCTACTGGAAAACGTGGAGATGTCAGATTTTGTTTCTCAAGACAAAATACTTGCCCTGTTGGCTGAACACTGGAACCTTGCCCTGGAAATGTAAAAAGCTTGGCGCCACTAGGGTGTATAAGCTGTATATAAACTCTCAGAATGACACTGTGGTCAAAACATCAAATCTGATCCTTGAATGTGAAAACTCAGTAGGGTGTTACAGCTGATATATATGGCTTCGTATCCATCTTTCGCCAGTGCCGGAATAATGAGTTATATGTTGCAGTACCAAGAGCAGTATCAAAACTGGATGGCAGCAAGAGTTGATGCTAAAATGGTTGGTAAATTGAATAGTGCTAATGGATAATTGGATGAAGTTCAGAGATTTTAGAATTATTAAGTGGCATGACATAGTAAGACACCAAAATCTTCACCTATTTAATATAAAAGTCAAAATTAAGGGACAACTTGAATACAGCTTGTGAGTACACAGTAACAAAATCTGGAAGACTGGCCACCAGTTCAGCAAAGGTTTAACAAGATCCAGCAACTGGAATTTGGAGCTAGGTGTATACAGATCAGCTTTAGCCATGCTTTGTGGAGGTTTTGAGATCACTGGAAATTTTAACTGAAAATAATTTTTTTTAAAAAAATAAAATGCTGTGAAGCCACAGGCCTGTGTTTCACACCAGGTCCAGTACTCTTACTGCACAGCTTTCTCTGGATTTCTGGAGCTGAAATCATATTGCCTTGAAACAACCCAAGGATTCTGGAACCTGAGTGTCTCGTAGTTTAATTGATGACATTGGTATTACCATTATACTTTTCTCATCCTTTTGATGTTTTCACAGAAAACCCATTGTCACAATATCTAACTTCCTTTTAAAAATGTTAGTGTGATTTTACTGTATCTATTTTGAGGGGTTGACTAGGGAGGAACAAAGCAGTTCTGGCTCCAACTAAGTATGAAGTTTTTACTCCAAACTGGGCCGGAACACTGATCTCTTGGGAAAGCTTGAACTTGAAGTTCAGTTAACTTCCCATTGCTCCTTTCAGAGTCTTCTGCTTGCCTACATGGTTGCCTTTGAACCTAGCAGCCAAAAAAACCCCCGCTTGATAAATCTTCCTTTCCAAGCCCAGCAGGTCTGCGGGGATTCTATATGTCTGAGCAACAGTGAGTCTGGGAATAACACCATTGAGCTAGCCTGTTCTGTTTCTCTGCAGTGCCTACACTGAGCCCTACAAGGTGTGCCCAGTCTCTGTGACACCAATGGAAGTTGTCACATCAGATGAGGAACAAAAGAGTTCAGAAGATGATGAAAGCAGCCTTGGTGATCCCAGTCTCACCGACAAGGTAAAAAACCCCTAAAAATTGTTAATGCATGAAACCTGGAGAGGGAAAAGCAATTTGCAGAAGAACCTGGATTCTCAGCTCTCTCTGCTTTTTGTCTGGTGCTCATTTAGAAATGGCAGAGCCATCAGTCCTTTACTCCCCCACTGCACTAGGAATAATTTACCTCTACAGCACATGGCAAAGGCAAAAAATGTAGTCTGAAGATGGACAGTGGAGGCAACATAAACAGCAAGAAGGGCCTGACTTGAATGTCAGGAAAAATGTCTCACTCCAAAGCATTTAGTTGCAATCTTGAGAATTTAAAATTACATTGAGTCAAAAAGACAGATGGAGAAGACCTGCACTGCACACAAACAGTGAACAGTAAGCAGAGTCTCAAAGATCTCAAAATAAGCAGGGCAGCTACTGACTCAAACGCAGCAGTACCTAAGAATGTCTTTGCTGGTCCTTACACATTTCCACTGGATGGGCTTGGTTTCCAGACTCCAGGAATCTGTTTTACAAACCTTTAACATATTAAAATATGCACTTGTGCACACACACAAAACTGAAATGTGCTGGAGTTGGGAATTACAGATCTGTGTGCCTTGAGGAAGCACCTAATTCAGATGCCTTTCAAGGGACAGCTCTTGATTTAGGTAATTACACAGATCCTCCAGGACAGCTGCAATCTAGCTCTTCAGGATGGGATCTGGAAGACAGATGTGAACTGCTTTTCCTTCTGTCTCACTGATTCACAGAGCTAACCTGAAAAAGTGAATTGTTCTTGTAATGCCTCAGTTTACTTAACATTGGCACTACTGTGAACTGCTACCCAGTGCATAACAATTGCAAAAGGGGCTTTATGAAGTCACTCAGATACTGAAGCTTATAAAACTGCTATGATCCTCTGATTGTGACAGTAGCACTCTTGTCTGAGTACCATCAAGCGACAATACACCTACCCTGAGCTGTCTCTGAGTAAAATGCATGAGGAGATGCAATTTGTCCATGTTAGCATGGCAAGTTAGTGGCACACACAGTGATGGAGCTTCTGCTTCCATGTTTTCAGGGTTTCCCTGCTTTGAAATGCAGAGGGTACTCTGCATTTCAAAGTGACTTGCACAATACTAATGCTTCTGGTTTAGAATATTGTTCTGTGATCTACTTGTGCTGCCCTTAGGCCAAACAACTCCGTCCTAGCCCCATGGAGGCAGCTTTGCCCCCAGCCCCACTTTTTTTTTAAGCTGGATCAGTTTGGTTCAGTTTTTTAAGGAGACCAGTCTCGTTCTGATCAAGGTCATGCAAACAGCTGGGTCAGCACAACTGAGAGCTGGCACTGTGCTCAGAGGGGAGTGACTGGCACTGTTACCAAAATGCCATCAATCTTTATGATTAGCATGTCATAGCCAAAATTCAAGGACTTCAGTGTCACATGGCCTGCCTAGAGCAAGTCTGAGAGTGTCTCTATGCATTATCTGTCTTGTGTTATTTAATTGCTGTTTGTTTAACCAGGAAATTAACTCGGAGATACACAACAGCGTCTGTAGACAGATTTCTGGGAACAGAGGATAGAGTGGGTGCAGGTCCCTCAACTATTCACTTTCTGAAACAAAGTCCAAGTGACTATTATAAGACTGCAAAGCTTCTAGCATTTTAGAAATCTTTACTCCCTGCAGCACAGTCCCTGTGCCTAGTCCTGTGGTAGCTCTCTCCCAGTTCCCTCTTCAGAAGCTGCCCTCCGGGCCTCGCTCAGAGCCTTTGCTTAGCAGATGGAGGCCATGGCAGCCATGTAGGGACCCTTGACTTTCTGCTTCACTGAGTCTTCTTACCAGCATACTTGGTCTGGCAAGCAATGTCACAAAGAGTTGATACTGCACTCATTTCCCCTGAGTCCACTTTAGGTCATTGAGGGCTGCATTTCTTTAAAACTACTAGACCACTGTTTTAGCTCCCTACTTCATCACTGCTGAAACAGTCAAACTTTTCCCAATACATTCCTTTCAGTACATATTTCTATGCTTTTGCCATCCCTTACCATAAGGATGAGTCATGAATTAGGAGCAAAATACTATTAGCCGCTTGCACCTCAGAGCCATACAGTTTGCTTCTTTCACAGTTACCTGTGTCTTCCAAGACACCTACCAGTTACATAGATACCAGTTAAACATTATTACATTAAACAATGTTGTCTGGTGAAGTACTGAACTAATTCTAGAGATATTTATGGCCATTTAGTTTAGACACTTTTTTCAGTACACAATAAAGCCCTTTGTGCCATTTGCTTCCACAGGTCTCGCTGACAGCAGTCAAAACAGTTGGGAATATGACCATTTTGATAAAGAGCTTCCCTTTCCAAGTGGTATAACCTGAACAGCTGTGAAGCTAGCCTGTTCAAAGTTAAGCGCTTTCTGCTTCTTTGATAAATTTTGGACCTGTAAAAATCCACAGAAAATTTCACTCCTCCTTCAATAACAAGACATTTTTCAAACTTGCCATCTGTATTAGCAGCTATTATATTGTACTGTATTACTAGTATTTGAATTGGGGAAAATAGCCTGTCATGGAAAGTCTAGGGTGCCAGAACTGAACAACAAAGAGTTAAAATCTGGTCACTACTTTTACTATAGAAATATGTCAGCTTAAAGTGCTCTCTAACACTGCTTTACTTTGTAGAATGAGAAATCTCTTAATTGCTTCTGACATCTTCTGTTGACAGAAAGAAGGCCAGTCCAGAGCTTACCTCATTGCCCAGGAGCTAATGTCTTCAGAAAAAGTGTGAGTTTGTTTTTATAATCTACCTGTTGGTCTTCTAAAATTGAAGCTATGCAGTCTACCCTTCAGTATTCATTTGATGGCATTTAATAAAAGTTTGTCTCTCTCCCCAGATATGTGGAAATGCTCCAGTTGTTACGTATGGTAAGTAAATAATTTTAATCACTGAAACCTAGATACCCTTTTATTTAGCTGCAATTTAAAAGACATAAAAGCACTGAAGGGATTTAAGTGAATTTGAGGAGGAACGGCTTACTGTGAACCATTCAAATCTATTATTTGTCATCTAGAGGGAAAAGCGTTGGTCAACAGTTGGGACTTGTTGAGGCTGAGACTGGTGTAAGATGCATAATAAGCCTAGTGCAGAGAAGGAGATGGTGATAAAAAGAGGTGAACACCCTCCCTTCAGAGTGAGACAGACGGGAATAGAGCTGTGAAGCATGGGGATTTGGTTTCAATGGATTCACTCTGCTTGCGTTTAAGCCTCTTGTTTTCTAATTATGCAGTATTGGTAATAGCCAGTGTGCTCTGGGTATCCGCACTGTTATCACAGTGTTTTGGTTTAAGACAATTTAAGACATGGATACTCTAAATCCCTTTCCACCAATAAGGAGAAAGGAACAGGAGTAGATACAAGTGAAAAAATAGCAGGCTGTAAAAAAGAAACAGCAACTGGCAACAAATAACAGTAATACTCACTAATTACAAAGTTGCTGAGCTCTCTGACTCCCAGAAACAAACATAAACTCCAAAGGGCAGAGTAACCCCTCTCCCAAGACAGCGCCCTCCGCAGCCCACAGCGTGTCTGAGACAAAGGGAAAATGGCAGACAAACATCGAAGATGGCGCCCTCCGCACACAACTGCATGGGGAGACAAAGACGGCAGCAGGCCTCCCCGCTCTCATCTCTCCAGCAGCAGCAGCTCCATTGACAAAGGTGGCCAGCACGGTCTGGCATCTGGAGCTTGGGAACTGAAAAACTCAGTGAATCTGCAGTGCCAGCCTCTCTGCCTGTCCCTCGGCTGGTGGCATCCAACCAGCATCAGCACTGCAGCCTCCAAGCCACTGGTGCTGCTGCTGTGCTGCTCTCTCGGGTCCCTGTTCGATGGGGGCTAGGAAAATGGACTCTCAAGCACACAAAGAACAGTGGCTCAACCCCAACCAGTGCCAGCCTTGCGCTGCAGGCAGGTGTTGCAAAATTCACTCTGAAAGTTTTTGATTTTGAAAGGCAGCCTCTGAGGTTGCTACTGTTGCCACCCAGAAGCAATTCCCTCCTAAGGCCAGAGGGAAACAAAAACAAACCAAAGCCTCTACCTGCGCTGCCTCAGCTATCTTGCCCTGCAAGAACAAAAGGGAAAAGAGCAAGAGCCAAGAAGCAAGAGAGCTCTGTTTGGGTGACCTGAACTTGAAAAAGTTCTGTTTCTGTGGGGTCTTAATGAGACAGTAACAATTTTGGTCTCAGATAGGTATGGAATAGCAAAACATTTTGGGTTAGCCAAGACACGCAGCTGGTCACCATGGAGAAAATACAGATTCTGGTGTCAGAAATGCGTGAGAGAACACTCAGAAATAATCACTTTTAGTGCCTGATAGAGAATTCTTGCATGGCATAAACCGACTGGTGGCTTTGTCCTGGAATACTCTGTGTCCCTTTAACAGATCTGCCTCTGCTTCCCTGAAGACTGGTACACAGCTTAGGTGGCCTTGCTGTCAGTATCTTTCTTGGCTGTTAGTTGAAAGGTAGTAAGGAATAATAGCCACCACACAAAGCATACCCACTGAAACCTTGGAAAGCCCCAGGTTGTCCTTGGAGGACACCCCAAACACTAGCAGTGGAACAGGAACTCTGATGGGGACAAAAGCAATGAGGTCAGAACTCAAAGGATACTAAGTGTGATGATGTCACTGAATTGGGAGGAGCTGTCGATTCCCTCAAGGGCACAAGGGCCTACAGAGAGACCTCAACAAATTAGATAGATGGGCCATCATCAACCGTATGAAGTTTGACAAGGACAAGTGCCAGATTCTGTGCCTGGGACGGGGCAACCCTGGCTGTATATATGCACTGGGGAACGAGAGGCTGGAGAGCAGTGGTTTGGAAAAGGACCTGGAGGTCCTGCTCGATGGTCAGTTGGATCTGTGTTAGCTGTGCCCTGGCAGCCAGGAGGGCCAGCTGTGTCCTGGGCGGCATTAGGCACAGCAGGACCATCAGGGGATTGTCCTGCTCTGCTCTGCACTGGTATGATCTCACCTCGTGTCCTGGGGGTAGTTTTGGGCACCAAATTATAAAAAAGACATTAAGCTATTAGAGAGTGTCCAAAGGAGGCCATGAGGATAGGGACATGTTTGGAGGGGAAGCCTTATGAGGAGTAGCTGAGGACACTTGATTTGTTTAGCCTGGAGAAGGAGAGACTGAAGTCAGACCTCATTGAGATCTTCAACATCCTCTTGAGGGGCAGCAGAGGGGCAGATCCAATCTCTTCACTATCAGGACTCAAGAGAATGGCTGGAGCAGAATCAGCAGAGGCTTAGGTTGGGTATTAGAAAAAGGGTTTTCACCCAAAAGGCAGCTGAGTACTGAAACAGGCTTCCCAGGGAAGTGGTCACAGCACCATGACTGTCTGAGTCTAAGAAGCATTTGGACAATGCTCTTGGCCACAGTGTGGAATTCTTGGAGTGTCCTATAAAGGGCCAGGAGTTGGACTTGACAATCCTGATTGGACCCTTGCGACTCAGCATATTCTATGATTCTATGATATCGTTGCCTGCTCATTGTGCCTCTCAAGCAATCTACCAAAGCAGCAGAACCAGACACTTTAAGGGACTTAGATGCTTAGATAATTAATTTGCCAATACTTTGATAAATTGGCGATAACCTGCCTAGCCCTTTTCCTCTTCTGTCCCGGCTTTCCTCTGATTTCTGCACCACCAAACGCATTATTTGAGACACAGCTGTAGTCATCTGCTGTTCCCTGGGGAAGCCAGGGTGCTTTCTTCACCTGTGGGTTACAGGGCTTCTGGCCATTGAGAACGCTTAAGGAACTCTTTACTGAAATTAGTATTTCCAAAAGTATCACCAAGAAAAAGAAAAGGAAAAGGCTCTGCCAGCTTCAGGGAAGAGAAATATCTATAGAGGAAATTACCTTGCACAGAAATTAGCCACTCTGCACCTTCATTAAAATATTCTTCTTCTGTTTAGTTTTCCATTTCCAAATACATTTGTGCTTTGATACATTACAGATGGCATGTAAAAGCAGACCTGAACTAGAGCATGTATACAGTGGAGGGAAAGCATTTAGTGGAGGTGTCTAGGTGAGGCCTCTCATTTGCATTATATCCTGGCATTTTCCATACACCTCTAGGAGATAAAAGTGGCTTACTAATGCCAGAAAACTTTTCAATATATAGATCCAAATCTTGAAATGCCCTTCAGTGCCTTTTTCCACAGTATAAATGGCTGCACACCCTCATGGCTGCTATAGCACCATGTTACTGTCCGGCTGCCTTGCCTATGCGATTACTGGGTCAGGAAAGAAATGCTTCAGGACTCTCCCCATCTCTTCCCTTTTCTACTTCCTCTGGTAAATCCCTGTGTAGTGACATTTTTTTCCCTGCCTGCCCATCCCACTAAAGGGATCTTATGAATATTTTGCATGTTATCATTATTTCCCCAGTTATGAAAGTAACTAAGGAAAAGAGAAAGAAAGAAAGAAAAAAAAGAAGTTAATATGTCAAATGAAAGTAAGAAATGAGCCTGAAGTAAACCCTTGAATGAATGCACTGGTGGGCAAAGTAACCATGCACTGTGATGTTCCCTGTCCTAATCCCCTGGGTTAGAAAGTTTAATAAAATCTCATCAATTTTAGAATTGGAAGGAGCCATCAGACAGATGAGCAATCACCAACCGTATGAAGTTTAAGAAGGGCAAAATCACAATTTTGATTATTTCCTTATACAGTGGAAAAATTCTTATGTGTCTCGACCCATACACTCCTTTAGGGGTTACAAGAGGCATTTCTTCAGCAGACCCAACAAGCAAGTTTCTCAGATAAGATTTAATTGTTTGTATGAGTTGTCTTTCTAACTAGTGAGGATGTATGAATGGAACCTGTGTCAGAGAATGAGGGAGAAGAGAGAAACAAGCAGCCTGTTTTCACACTTGTCTGCTAGTTCAGGCACTCTTTGGTATAGAAGAAGTCAAAAATCTTTATGGGAACAGGCTCAGAGGGTATGTTTTTATGTTTCATTGATTGTCTGTCGCCCTGGCATACTCCATCTCTACTGGTATAGGCTGACGTCTGTATGATACCTACCTACTGCAGTGGCATTCAGAAATAATCTGCAGGTTTCTCCACTGCAAACACATTCAATCTAGAAAACACTGTCACTTTTTCCATCCCAACTGATGTTGCCCAGTGTATTCACCTGTTGCCCAGTGTATTGTTCAGAATATCTTGAGAAACTATTACAAATTTTACAACATGCAAGTCCCTTAGAATGTAGGGGTAATGTTAGTTATTGCCTAACCAAAGCAATATTTTCAATACTGCCATAACACTAAAAGTTACAATAATCTAATTGCTCCTTTCTCCATATTTGAATAGTTTTAAGAATAGTCACATCAGCAAAAAATCATGCTTTGCTGTGCACTTGCTGTTAACACATGTTCCTGGCAGATATCAGAAGCAACCAAGAGTCCCCACAGTCATCAAATCGCTCTCAAGGTACAACACACCATTTATGGCCAGTTGGGACCAAAGGCTTCCTTGACAACATTCCTCAACCCAGGGATACATTTGTGTTTCTCATCACCAACTTTCTCAAGAAAACAGTTTCTAAATGCTTACCATCAAGTCTTAAGTTTCATCTTCTCATGTAAACCCACATATTGGTAAGAAAGGCAAAGAACTAAACCACACCCTAGCTGCTTTCAGAAAGGAAAAAAAAGGCTTTTCTTAAGCTTGCAGCAAGAGCAATTTCCCATCTCATTTCCAGGCTTGGCTAGTGCTGCTGTTCATTCAGCGTAACAGAATCTGTTTGGCCTTTCAGTGGAGACTTTAATAAACTGACTGATTGCCAAAATGATGACATTTCCATACACCCACTCTGCTATTGAACTGAAAGACTGGAAACATTGTGTTAGCTCACAAACTTGGTATCCGTTGGTGTGGTAGTAGTGATAATAATCCAAAAGGTTAGCTGTTACTTGCCCTACTCAAAGGTAATGCACTTCTCTGGAGCAGGGAGTTAAGAACTTATTCTGGTCTGAGCAGGTAGAACTGGCAGGGCCTTTTGGTCCAAGTTCATGATCTCTTGGTACTCACAGTTGTTCCAAAGTCGATTAGTCTTTAAATTTCCTTCAGGATCATTTAATCTTCAAGCTTGGTCATTCTGTCTCCTGTTATGCTTCCCCAGCAATGCAGGCTGCGCTTGACATCCTTTTCTTAGTACTTGCTCCTGAACAAAATGCTGCAGGTGGATTTCTCAGCCTAAAATTTCACACATCACCAAGATGGTTTATTTGCTTCCCCTCAGCTGGTCTGTTTCAAATGGCTTTACAAGATGTACACAAATCGAACTTAATGTGACTCAGATTGCTTCAGGATCCCAGTCTGTATAGGACCAAGCATTTGCTTGATAGTGTATCATGGTCACATTTATTTTGCCTTTTGTTTTTGATAGTGGACCATGTTTATTTTGCCTTTGGCTTTTGTACATAAAATCTTTGTGCATGCATAAACGCCTTTGAAGTTATTACTTCCGTCCAAGATATTTACTGAATTAAGGACAGCTCTACACTGAAAAGACATAAGCCCCAACACCTCCTTTTAGAAAATTGACCCTTTTTCCTGGTTTGCATTTTCCTCATAACAATGGACCACAATTGTTAGAAACAAAGAGACCCAGATTTATGCTTCCTAAGCCTTTGGGGATATAGCTATGAATATGATAAGAATAGATATGTGCTGGTTCTCTAGCCTTCAGAGCAGTTTGGAATTCAACCCTGCACTGGACATCCCAATGTTCATGACTGCAAAATAAATCTTAGGACGTAAAAAAGAACAAAATAATCTTAGTGCTAAAGCCTGTAACTTAAGATTAAACCTCATTGATTAAACTCTACTTTCAGAATTTTTTTGTGTGGCACATTCTCAAGAACAAAAAATAACCGCCTAATTTAGGAACCCCTGCTACATGTTAGACAAAACAGAATTCCATCTTTCCAATTATTTTCACTTCAGTGAATGATTTGCTGAGCCTTTTTTACTACTGTGAATTTCCTGGATGATGTTCAAAGTTCTGCTGGGCCAATCAAGTCATTACTTCCCTAATAAAATGTTTTAGTGAATGCAACATGCTGGCTAAACAAAGAGCTAGCTCGCTGTTAGGGCCTCTGAAGCTCTTATAACAGCCTAAGGACACAGTGTTACAAAAGAATAGCCTGCCCTCACTTACAACTAAGCCGAATTTTTTCTCATTTATTTGTTCATTGTTGTGTACATCGGCAGTGGGAAAATAACTATGTATTGGCCGGGGAGCTTTCACAGTGGGAATGTTGAGCCAAAATAGCTTTCAAATAATCTGTATATCTCTTAAAAGGAGAAGGAAGCCACACCAGCACAGCTGGATCAGGACAATTCCCTGGTAAAAAGCTGCACTGATACAGTATTCTCAGTGCATACTGTACAGTCTGCTGGTTCTGAAATTCATTTGCAGTGTTTTGGATGAATGTGTCTATTTGGCTGTGTGTGAGTGTGTGCTGAGGTCAGGGTTCCTGACCTAGATTGTACCCTGCATGGCAGGATAAGAGACTAATTGTGGCTGCTGCGATAGCATTTTCTGCTGGTCTCCTGGCATTGTTTCTGCTGAGTCCAGTAGTGAGAAATGTGAGATCACTGCTTCATACAGATTAGGGGTCATCCAGTCTGCTATAGGAGATGTGCGACTTTTTAATTCCGGAGTGCCACTTTCATCATTTGGAGAGGGGCTGCTGACTGTGATGCAGACACATCAAAGAACCACCATGAGTCAGACTTGGTTCATAGGATACTGTACAGCACCTCATGTCTGCACTTGGCTTTAATATGGAGGGTCTCTTCTCCCCCTTTGAACTCTTCACCCTTCCCTCAGGTATAATGCCTACATGTCCAAAAGAGCTTTGGATTCTGCAATATGGAGAATCTATTAAATCCACCTTCATTCTGGAAGTGAGAGTGACTGTAAAATCCTGCACCATTTTATGCAATTAGTGTAGACTTTACTTACATAATTTGGGCTGCAACAAGATTTCCTGCTGTCCTCCCTAGCCCCCTCACACAAAGTGTCAAATATGATGACTTCCCATTAGTATCAGTCCATTAAAATACCAGTTTGACTAGGGAAGCAGTTGCAATTCTAGGTATATATGTAAAATGATTTTGTATGCATATATGTTGATGTATGTATGTATTTTGCTGAAAAGCATAAAAGTCTGGATGCCAGGTGGGTGTCGTGGTGTGAACAAGATAAACATGCTGTGTGCAGACATGATTTCTGTAGCTGAAGTGCTGGTATCCCCAAATGAAGAAAAAGGCAGAAAAATAGCTGCGGTTTTCCACTAATGCGTCTGCTTTGTACACTCACTCCCTTTTTATTTTTTTTTTTCTCTGTTGTTCCCTAATGAAAACTCACACATCTATTTTGAAAACTGTAGAAATATCCCAGGAGATATTTATTCACCCATCAGACTGTTCCCTTTTCTTTAATACAGACTAGATATATATGCAGAAAAGCTGATTCAGCCATGACAGCAATAGAGGTCAGACCTCTGCTTTGTGTAAATTTACATACGTTTTCTCTGGCAGGTGACTGCAAGAACAGCAGATGATAAACTTCTTCATTGCATTGGGTCCTTTTGAGTTAAGATTTCTTTACCTCATTAACAACAACATGAAGCTAATTCAAAATCTGGGAAGCACTTCAGCTCTATTCTGCTTTGTAGAACCTTTGTTCTTCCCAAGGAGACAATGCAATAAAGAGCAGGTTGAGACTTAGTTTTCAAGATCTGGATCAAGGTCACCCATCATCCTTAGACTGCAGGCATTCAGAGCTTTTCTAATTCAGCCACAATCTAGCAGTCTGTTCCTTCTAGTATAATGTCCACTTTTTCTTCACAGAAATAACTATTTGTTTCAGATATTTCTCTTGGCCTGTTAAAGAGTGGCTTTGCTGTACAATCACCATTTTCTACTAGAACATCATAGTTTCTAGCTCAAATGCAGGCCTGATGCTAGAAACACGACGCTGTGAGCCCGTGAGAAGGAACCTCAATCCCCACCTGCAGAGGAACTGCTGGTCAAACCAAAGGACTAAAAATTACTATTGGCAAAGACAATATTAATGGTGGTGTACTCCCTTCTTGTTCTGTTCCCCTGCCATTGTGGTCAATATGCAAGGACTAGGATTTCCATTATGACTAGATTAGAATTGTCTACGCTACTGCTTCAGAAGATGAAAAATAAGAAACCCAAGCAAATTAGCAACTGATCGGCATTTCTTGGACAATTCTAAAAGGTTTTCTTTCAAATAGAGCTATCTGTTTAGCTACACCTGTAAGTCAAAATCCCAACTTTCTCTCCTTTAGCATACTCAGCTTTCTAATATTCATAGTTGCTTTCAACCCATTGCAGGTGGCAGAACCATTAGCTTTTTACAGTAAAGGTAGAAAATAACTTCAGTCCTATCATTTTCTGACTACCTCTACTAGACTGGTTGCAGTAGTCCCCAGTTCCCAGGGATTCATTCATCCTCACTGGATGAACTGATCTAATTTGGCCTGTTCTGTTATCTACAGAAAAAAAAGAAACAGACATTCTGAATCCAGAATGAATTACTGCACTCCAAATTATTTTCAAGTAGAAGTTGAAGAAAAGGAATCACCCAACATAGCATATACTTATATGTATGTATATATGTACAGAGAGGCAGTTTTTTTCTCTTGGGTAAACTGCCTGACAAGTCGTTTAGCTGACAAGAGATTGGCTTTCCTTCCTTTCCCTAGGGTCCTGCAATGTTAAATGTTCTCATTTAACTCATTTAGCTAATAAAGGCTAACTAGCAGCAGGGCTGCACCACAGAAAGGATAACAGTGTGTATGGGACGTATCCATCTTGCAAAATGTCTGTTGACACGTGTACAAGATTGCTACAGTTGAAATTTGCAGGTGGACTCCAAAGCACATTCACCCCCATTGCTGGAGAGAAACGATACACAAACTCACTGTTTCTGCATCTGTTCACAAAATCCTGGAAGCTAAACCCAGACTTAACTCTTGTCCCATTAACTACACCTCTTGCCCTTTTATTAGAATATCACATTTCGTATAGATGTTGAATCCTGTACAGAACTTTCTTGATAAGTGCTCTACCAAAAACCTCTGGTTACTGGCATTGCTGACTTCTTTGAAAGAGTACCTGGAAATAACTACTTGCTACAAAAGTATCAAGGTTGCTGATGCTAGGTAAATTGGGCTACCTTTTTGTAGCCTGTAGCCACATACCTAATTTCTTTCCCCCCAAAACCTTGCCTGTTTCTTGTTAGCATCAGCAGGCACTCCCAGCATCAGTAAAGCATCTCATATCCCTGCATCCTGCAGGGAGGCTCATCACCTCAAAGAGGGTGTCAGATTCTCTTCCAAGAGCCAATCATGTGCCAGTTAGGCAGAGCTCCACATAAACCGTAAGATCTTGTTGAAACCCTGCATTCCTCGTTGTCTCATACTCTTATAACAAACTCCAGGTTACAGTCCCAATTTACAGGAGAGAACAGAATTTGTCAGAGGCATTCCCGGAGGGGAAAGACGTAAGTTGTGTGTATTAGTGATGTTCATAAACAAAAGAAGAAAAAAACCCAAAACCACCAACCTTTGTGGCTGTGGGGTTGGATACTCTGTTTCACTTCATTATCTGTAGGGTTTATATCAGGGATCTTAAGGATATGGCCATTGGATGGCTATAAAGGGCTTATTTATGGATGCCCAAAATTTAATGAAAAGGTTTATATTTCAGAAATGTATTTCTATAGCTGAGTTGCTGGCCTTCTATGTCACCTAGGCAGCTTGGGTTATGCTTCCCCATGCACATGCAGGCACAGGCATAAGATTGGTGTGAGATCTGTAGGCTCATCCAATGCTGGATGAGATTGAGCTTTGTAGCTATCACACTAGAGCCTCGAACTGAACAACTTCAGTTCATGAAGCTGTTTTAAGAAAGTTTTGATCCACCAGGGAATTATATGGACTCAGTGTTTAGTACGTCCTGTACTTAGACATTGGGCTTTTGTGACAGACTTGGAGACCTTCAGGTGCCATGAGTGATTACAGTTAGTGAGACTGGAAAAGCACTTCACATTTGATTAATGGCTTCACAGTCACTCAGCATTTTCAACAGTGACATAATTATTTTTTAATGGATGTTTATAGTGATTACTGTTACGCTGCAGGGTTTTTGTTAATCATTAGAAAGCTGGCTATCCAGGCAACTGGAATTTAATTATTTGTCTGAGAATTCATTATAATCAAGGGGGAAGACAATTAATAACTAATTAAATCCACTGAGATGCTGTGGGAAGGGAGTGTTAATCATGTTGCTTGTGGTGGAAAGTGGACAGATACAGAGCTGTTTGATGTTAATTTGGAAAAGATGACATCTTTGTAATGTAATAGATTACTTAAGCACATCACTAGTGAACTACAAGCTATTCACTTGTGCAGTCAAAATAAGCTGAGATTTAGATTCTTTCCCTTTCCCTGGTCTGGATTAATTATGATGACTGAGGACTTTGAAAGGTTGCAGCTTCCTTTGAGTCAAAAGTAAAAGCATCCAGAAGACAGATTGATGGGTTTAGTTGGTTGAAAAATTTATGGATTATACGCTGGCTGAAACATGAACTTAGATAGGCTAACTCTCATCAGAAAAAATTGGAAATTTAATAGCACAGCATTGGGATTATTTTTGGTACTGGGGCAGGACATGTTGCAGAAGTCAGACCCAGATAATTAGGAAACATAGCAATACTTTTTCAGAAATCTTTATGATATTGTTTTATCCAGGATATAGTTAATCAAGAAGAAAATTGTCATCATGATCTTTTTTTTTTTTTACCTAGTTCTAGTGGCTTTTCAGAAAACAAATGTTTCAGCTGTTATAGTTGCTAAAAAACCCCAACATTGTTTATGTGTGACTCTTGGCTAGGATCCATTAGATAATCCAGTCATCCCAGTTCATAGAGAGCCAGTGTGGACATTGCAGTTGACAGTAACAACAGAAAAGCCAGGAATGAATCTGAGGAGACTAAAACCTGGTCTTGCCTGGAGTCAGTCCCTATTGGTGAGAGAGGAATTTTGAAGTTCTTTGACTAGAGTCTCTCCTGTTCTGTAAGAACAGAACTTTTCAGCAGGATCACAGTCATACCAACCAGATCCCACCATGATGAAATCAATACAGCAACCTTGATTTAATCAGTCCAAAGTGGGCAATCCAACATAAAGTATAGATTCACAGTGAAGCATATTCTTATGAGTTGCTCATACCTGGACATTCACAAGTTTTATGGAAGTCAGTTCTTTTTAGACTCCTCCTTAATAACCCTATCTACTTAAAAAGAATTTAACTAGACAGAAGCCAGAGAGAAATGGCCATGAGAAATGCCATGGTAAATCCCAGTATGGCCCAGGGAAGTTCATAAAATTGTCTCTAAAAGTTCAGGGAACAGAATTTTATTTCTTGGCAACTCAAACCTGGGAAAGCATTTTGCTATGCACTCTGAAATAGGTGCCCTATTATGTACCAGAGCTGGCTATATTTTAATATAGAGGAAATTGCCCCTATGCCTAATAATTTATAAACCACTTCATGATGAAAACCATTTCTAAGATGAGGAAGAGGAAGAAAGGACTCAGGTTTCATGGGGAAAATTATTTGTTCCATACCTTAAGTCCAGAAGTGTAGCTAGTGCAATTTCTAGCACAAGGCATGCAGTTGTTCATGTTTTTCAGGTCAAGATGTTGGATCCACTCAGGTGAGAATCTCATCCTTTATTTTGGGTTTTGGGTTAAGAAACACCGTAAAAATGAGACAAACCACACCCAGAAAAGCAGGGGGAAAAGGCAAGGTAAATAAAAAGATACCAAATCATTGTACACATAAAGGTCTTATGGCTTGATCTGGTGACATGTTCCATTTTAGGTTGATAGCATTGTGGAATTCAGCTGAAACAGTGTATGAGCTAATGGATGAAAGAAAATATACTCTGTGATTTCCTTGCCCTACTGAACACTATTGCTGTTGATAGCATATCTTTTAATTCTTACAAAGCATAGGTTAGGAGTCAAAAAATTGTAATAATAATTTCAGAAAAGATCTTTTAAGCCTGTTTGCCTCATTTCAGTGCTGTTGTTCACAGGATTTCTATGAAGGTATCTTGAAAGTGCTTGGAGATGATGATGAAAATGAACAAGAAGAAGTTAAACTCAAGCAAGGTTTAAGCGAACTCCCTGAAATTTATGAATTACACCAAGACATCCTGGAAGAACTGGAAGAGAGAGTCCTTAAATGGCAAGTACAGAATGGCATAGTTTGTTGATGGCCTTAACATACCCTCCACAGCAGGTGGGTGAACTCATTGGTGTTCGCTTGACCATCCCAGCAGAAATGAAAAGAGTAGAATTGGAACTACTTCGGCAGATTTTGCACACAGACAGGAAGAAAGTAAATGTAGAGGCTGTCAGGCTAAGAAATCAAATACTGAAATACGTGTGCAGTGAACAGCCCATGACTCTGAAGTGGCCCTATCAGTCATTGTGAGAACAGCCAGCTTCATATGCATTATCCCCTGCCACTTCTCAGTCATCACCAAGTGGCTTAACACTCATGGCCTGAAGGTCACAGACTCATGCTGTGAGAAGCAGGAACAACTTACATCAGAACTGTTCCTAAAGATCATCTGCTTACAGAAATCTACATAGCAGCTGTGTAGCTCTCAGTAAAGGGACAGCCCCTTGCTCCCAGCACCAAGGCAGGGATCTGCTACCCTAGGCTTCAAAGCCAAACAGACACTGGCAGCCTGTTAATGGGACTCCATCAGATATCCGTAGAGGGTGAGGTCTTTCCATGAGAGAATAAGACCATGAATAGGACAGACAACACTTCAAAATTCATTCAGCTGAGGAGACCCCTGACTTAAGCCAGGCTGCCAGGTTCTATTGAATGATGAAGCCCCACACCTCCAACTTGCCAAACTCCAGGAGGCATTGGTCACTGAGAATGGATGATCCTGTTTCTGCACAGGCACTGAGCAATTAAGGATGTCAGTTAAATGAGGAGAAATTTTCAGTAACAACCCTAAATGTAGGGCATGGGTCTCCTTGCAGCCCTGCACTTCCTAATCAAAGCACACAACAAGGAAAGGAGAGGCTAAAGGGAACTGTGTTTTGGTTTGTGCCCACCAAGGGACTGGTGAGAGAAAGGCTTAAAAGGTGTCACCCATGATTTATGATTTATACACTTAGAACACAAACAGACATAGTGTTTCCAGCTGGGATCTAAAATGTCTTGGGTACTAAAGAAGCCACAACCCTACTCTAACAGCATGCTGCCAGTTCCCTAAGATGAAAGGAACTCAACCATAAATGCCCTAAGAGTTCTGTCCAGAACTACTCTGTGGCACTGGGGATAAAAGAGGACTGTATTGCAAGTGCTGCCAACACAACAGATATACATACATTATACTCCTGCACTCACACAGGTTCCCAGGTCATTACCACACATGAAGCTTCCAGTAAGCCCTTCCCTGTGCCTGCACTCCCCCAGACACTCTGTTGCTCTGGACATCCCCATGAACTCACGTTCCTCTATTAAGTATGACTCCTCTTTTGCGAACTCAGATTTTGTTCTGCTCTCTCCTTGTACAGACTTTATAAATATTTCAATACTGTGCATCTGAATACTGAGACAGATGACAGCGAGGCAGTGCTGAGAAACAGCAGTGAAGGAGAGCTGAAGATCTGATATTACAACAAATGTTATATTCTCCCCCAAAAACAGTGCTCAAAGCATGGCAGCAATTGTGATGTCTATTTACAGAAGTGGGAGCCACGTCCTGAAAAGGAGCCTCACAGTGCTGCTATGGCAGAGACACAGCCAAAGGACCAGCCCCCATGGTGCCTATCTACAGCAGCCTGTGGTGTTGTCAGTCTGTCCTGAAGCACTCCCTCTTCCCTGCTGTTCAGCCTAGGCTTTAGGTGCATAGTGTACAGAGCCACTGTGGGTCTAATAAAATAAGCAAGAAGTATGGCTCTACTTCTTTACTTTTATTTATTTGCTGCTTCTTTTCTTTCTGTGGCCTTAGGGATGAACACCAGAAAGTTGCTGATGTTTTTCTCTCCAGAAAATCAAGGCTGAATCACCACACAGCATACATTATGCAGTTTGACAGGAATTTGGCTTTGCTAGATGAAACATGCCTTAAATATTCCCAACTGGCTACCATGATTCAGGAGTTTGAGGTAAGGCTCACATGTTTTTTTTACGTGCACTAATGCATGGCTTTGCCATGGGGATTACTCAAGGATATTTTTTTTTCTGGAACTCCACCAGTGTTCACACACAGGGTAGAATGGAAGAATAGCCTTCTTTCACAGCCCTGGTGCTAAAACTGAAGTGAGAAGTTGACTTGGCGTGATGTGTTTGTTTCTGTCTGTTGTCCACACACTCCTGTGTGTGCATACAGAATTTGTGTTGGTGGATATACAGATCCGTGAGTATATTTTGCTGAAACATATTAGAGTGGTTTCTCAGTCACTTATTAACTTATCAAGCTCTTTGAGGATGTGTTAGTTAATAAGTAGGATTATAACTAAGACGACAATTTGCTGCTGAGCTCGCATTCCCCCTGATCTTTATGTTTCTTCCCTTCCACTGAGGACAGCAGAGCTCTGGTGACAGCCCTTACAGTGTGAAACACCAGCTTCTGAAAGTGGTACACCGTGTCTTCCAGTACCGTGTGATGCTCACAGGTCAGTAAAATTACTCTCAAAAGAACCCAATAGAAACAGTCCCCTGATGTTCTGTGCCTCCGCTGTGCTACATATTGATGCCATAACAGCTAAAATAGGGCTAAAGCAGTATGGGATTTCCTGGGAACTTCAATATGCTAGGTTCTGGATTCAGGAAGTGTCAGGCAGCTTGGGAAGAAGCAGCCACTTCTACAGGACAGCCATGAAGGTCACAAAAAAGCATAGTCAGATTCTTTTAGCTATTCCTTCTTGGCTTTTTCCTTCTGTGAATCAGGAGAGGCAGAGTTCAGCCTCACTGCCAACAAACAGGTTTGATTTTTTATTATGTCGAGGGTAGTTATCGGAGAGAGTAGAAGACAGGTGACCTCGGCAAGGAGACTCTGCGCTGCATTCTGTATGACAGTGGCAAGTGCCATCTTCTTATCAACAAAGCAGTTGTACCCAGTACTGCACCATAAGTCCTATGCACAGTACACCGAAAGCTAGTGATTAGTCAAAAACCCAGTCCAATTTTGCTGCATTATAGGAGGCAGAGATGTAAATTTACATTAACAGTACACTTACAGATTTTACATTTACAGTTATACTTTCCCTTTACATTCAGGACCATATGTATAACTACTACCTGAGTCTCTCCAAGGGGGGGTTGTGTTCCTTCTCTGCAAGTCACCCCAAATCTAGCGAGTCTGAGCCAGTGAGGAGAGCAAGCTTTCTGAAGCAGGATGTGGCCCCTAGAAAGAATTGGGAAGTTTAGAACTGGCTAGGGAAGGAAATGGTGAAATGTAACAATGAAACTCAGTGTTGTCACGTTATTCAGTCAGAACACAAAAGAGCAAGGATCCATAGAAATAAAGATGGAGAAATATTTTGGGAGTATGTATATGTATGGGTGGACAAGGATGCAAGATTAGTTATGCATGGGACAGTAAAAAGGAAGCCTGCCCATACAGCTGATGTAGGGCACAGCGTACTAGAAGGGGCTTCTATAAAAGCAGCAGAACAAAGTGAGCATATGTAAACTTTATTAACAGCAGAGATTACCAGCAGTTTCATCTTGCTCCAGACACTTTGATCAAGGATGCAACTCATCATTCACAGCTGGGTTTGCTTTTTCAGTACAAGCAATATAAATGAACAGTGGATTCCAATACTAGGATTTACTTTCTGTCTGACTTTCTTCCCTCTCTGGGTGTGTCTACATTAAGTCTTCCCAGACTTGCAGCTTGCAGTACTTAGCAGTCTCTCATGATCCACAGTGTTTATGGTGCATGCACACAAATACTGCATTTATGTGAAAGGAATTGGCATATCCCTTCTGTCAGAAATAGCCCTTCTATCCTCTGTTTTCCCATTTCTGTGGTCCGCAAGATAAATTGCAAACATGCAGCATGGTATTTTGTGAGAAAGCTGGAAGGGCTTCGGTGAAACTCCAGTGATTGGATTCCATCTACGCTTGAAACAACTTGAGCTCCTCCTTGTCCTGGGTACTGACACTAACTGGGAAAATTAAAGCATTTGTGTATACTGAGCTAAAGTCTACTGGATTAAGATACTACAGAAAATAGGTTTACTACTTTAGTTCTTCACCTCAAGAAACCAAGCCCCTCTTTGACTGCTAGGACAGAATGAGTCTGGAACAGTGCAGTCCTTTAGATTCTCAGGTGTACTTGTGTGATAACTGGCTGCTTCTACCAGATAAGGAAGGGTATTTATGAGGATATTAGTTACCACTTACTGCACACAACCAAAAGGATTTGTCCACTCAGTCCATAGCTGAGGACAGAGATTGAAGTGGTGAAAAGGAACACTAAATATTGCCTGGTGACATCACACAACCCCTTCCTGCCTGCCTGAGTACAGGCAGATGCTTTCCAGAATGCAGGTAGAAGTCAGGTGGAGTTCAGGATGCCAGGGAAGGCACAGCACTAGAAAAAGAAATGTGTATGGATAAGACATTCAAGGGAACAGACATCCATGCACAGCGCCATTCTCAGCACAGAGGTCTAGTTCTTGGATGCAGAATTTAGGAGTCTGGACTAATCAGCAAGGCAAGAATGAAGTATTTCCAGACTAGGGTCTTAAAACTGTAGCACTTACGTACCACAGTCTTTAAAAGCCTAAAGACCCAGACACAGAATAAGCAGGTGGTCCAAGAAAAGTAGTCAGAAAAAACACTGATTAAAGGTTTGTATATAATGCAAATATAATTGCTGTCACACTAAGCACTATTGTATCTCTTACAGAACCTATTTTCAGATTATGGTTGAGTTTGGTTGTAATTATTTGAACCGTGATTATACAGAACTAGTGTCTCCTTCCCGTGCCCACAAAAAGCATATGATTCATTTAGTCTAACTGTAAATAAAGCCATTCGTTCAAATGGGAAAACAGAATTAATTAGAAAAACAATTATTTTTAAAGTGATGCTATTCAGCAATTCTCTTGACTGAGAAACATTTTTGACAGTTTATTTATACCTGCCAAGATATGTGAGCCCAAATCTGTATCAAAGCTCTTGCATTTATTCTCTAAGTAAAATACCGTCAAAGACGAGTTTTGCTTTGGAAAAAGGCTATATATACACTTAATTATTTGGGAATAAAGTGCTGTGGGACATTACTGTGGATGCCCCATTCCTGGAAGTGTTCAAAGCCCAGACTGGATGGGGCTTGGGGCAACCTGGTCTGCTGGAAGGTGTTCCTGCCCATGGCAGAGGGATTGGAACAAGATGATACTTAATGTCCCTTCCAGCCCCAACCAGTGTCTGATTTTGTGATTAGGATTTAATGTTTTAGCTAAGAACACTACAAATTATGTTGACCTGAATTCTGATTGTTGGATGTCTGTGTTTGTTTGATCATTTACTACAGATTACTTGAATAATCTTTGTCCTGATTCTACAGAGTATGAAGCCACACAAGGTAAAATGAAATTGGTAGAAGCAAACTTCTGTTTTGCTAACATTGCTTCTAAAGAGGTGCAAGATCTGTATACTGGTAGTATATAGAAGATGATTCAAGATTTTGCGTTAATAGATTAGATGTAAAATCTATAAGAACTGATTACTAATTTAGACAAATTATTTAGGACAAGAATCTTATCCTTTTTTTTTTTTTTTTTAATTGAAACATATGGGCTTCCTATAGTGTTGACATGATGGAACTTACAGAAGAAGA
Organism: Promerops cafer; assembly: GCA_013398275.1. NCBI lineage: Eukaryota > Metazoa > Chordata > Aves > Passeriformes > Nectariniidae > Promerops > Promerops cafer. The sequence goes on along the minus strand of VZSE01003956.1, from coordinate 585,093 downwards.
AAACATCTATACAGGCATCGTGCAGACACTGTATTTTGCCCCAGTCATCGAGGAAATCCTAGTCCTCTTTGGCTTTGTAAATATTTAGCCTGGTCATTGTAAAGTCAATTCGGATGGCTCCCCCTGCCTGATTGTGTACCATTATCTATGGTATGCCTACTGTGCTCTGTGAACTTGGGAGAAATCAAGGATGTTTGAATTGTGTATCTGTATTCTGGATTCCTTAATGTTACATAAAGTTGAAAGACATTGGATAAAAAGCAGTTCTGCAAAATCAGGAGCAAATCCACTGCTAACAACATCCTTTACAACACATGAGATAGATAAAGCAGAAGTCTTTTACTCCCACTGAAATCAAAGCAAGGTTTAGTTGTGGTGTCTGTGGGAGTAGTTTCCAGGCTGGAGTAAGCAGAAGTAACATAGTATTAATGAAATCAATTTACCCCTCTTACACTGATTGTAAATCCAAACCAACTCATAGCAATAAAGTCAGTGGCTGGCTGAAAGTCAGTTTATTCTGCCCAAAAGCAGAGACTCATGCAAGATTTAGGACCCTAGTCACTGACAGTAGAACTACAGCTGTACCAGTAATTTAAACAATAGCAGGGCAGACACTCAAGCCCTCTGACCACAATTGCTTATATCATTCGTGGTTAGGAGATGCTTGTGCCATTCCTAGCCAGCATGCTCCCAAGTTATGGCCAGAAATTGTTAGAAAGCCCTGTGCCACAGGGGAAGGGATGTGAAATAGGAACCTGAGCCATGTTATGCCACTGGTCTCAGTGCCAGCAAACATGTCCTAGCCCAGGTTATTTGCCAGTGGAGAATCCAGGAATTAATTCATGTCACCACTTCATACACATTTCTGTGTATGAAAGGGATCACATGTCTTCTCCCTCAGCAGTAAGAGGTACAGCTTAGACTGCCATGCTATTTGGTGTCTAAAGTTGGGTTACATTCATCTCTCTATATCACAAGACATTGAAAAAAATCTGCAACTAGGAAACATTACAAAAAAGATTTAATGCCATCCTTGGTGCTTAAAAGGGACCTCACAGGCTCTCTGGATCAGCACAAGCATGATGGAATTTCACACAAGGGAATGATGAAGGGAGGAAGGGGAGACAGCACCATGTGCCATCTCAGATTTGCTAGGCAGTTGCAATACGAAAGTGAAAAAGAAGCCAAAGGATGCCCTTGCAAACAGGAGGGATTTGAGTTATTTTTCTACTCTTTTGTGTGATACATGGTGTTTGTTTTCCTTCATCCCTCAGCTGCCTTATTCATCATTTCTGAAATCACGGACCAAGCCAATGAGAGCATGCTCCAAGCGGTGAGTCCTACCATGACGCATGCTCCCCTGATCAATAGTGTGTTTTCTGCACATCTGTTCAAGTGAATACATACGTCTGCTAAATTCTGAAGCCTCCTCCAAGGTGAGACTCAAGGGCTTATACAGATCTGGTTTACAGTACTCCAGATGTGGAGTTGGTCTGTGCCCTTTAGTGCAGCTGTACCAGATGTAAGACACTATAGCCAGTAGCACAGAGGGGCTTTTTTCCCTCTTGGGGTTCAACTCACTTCTTTATTATCTCATTTCCTGAGCAGTGAGAGGGTTGTTAATAATCATTCAGGCATCAGAATATGAAATTCAAGAGACAAAGAGAAAAAGCATCACATGTAGTGTCATCACATTAAGATGATGCAGATGAAGGAAAGGAGTGAAATATCAATCTTCTTAGTAAGAGCTTGTTTTCAGGTAGGCTTTTAAGGCTGAAAAGATAAATGCACAGGAATTGTTTGGGAAGAACACACTAATCTGTTATGAAGATGAAAGAACAGATGTAGGTTGCAGGGAGGATGTCTAACAAGCCTAGAGTTTTGTCATAAAAAGGAATGTAATCTGACCCCTCTGTAAACTAGACTCTGAAACTAGACTTATTAAGCAAAGTTTTCTGGTTTGATTCTGATTTTCCTTCTCCTTGGGCAAAGAATTTATAATCATATTTTCCCATTATTAAAGCAGTCTTTGTACCAAAAGAAATATTTCATCAAAAACCTGAGATCTCATGAAAACCTTCCAGAAAAATCTCAGAGCTTTAGGGATATCTGTGTTAGAGGTTCAGAACTCTAAGAACTCAGTTCCTAACAGATCGAGTTCACCCATCTTTTCCTGGCGCCTCTACTTCCTCAGATTTCACTCAGATACATGGGATATTTATATAAATACTTTTCTGAAGTTAGAAGTGTATGTAACTGACCAAAATCAAATTTGCTGTGTTGCATTGCCGTGAAATCATTTCGTCTCTACTAAGCCATGCTTTAATTTGAAGAACACCGTCGTATCATCTGAGTCTTACACGTCACAGACTGTATAATAATTGCTATTAATAATGTCTGTTTTGGAATAATTTCATCACAAATTCCAAATAGATTTTTACACTTATTTTTTATCATATCATCAGAGCACATCTATTCTTTGTCAAAACTTTGGTATGGAAGAGATGAAACAGAAGTTCCTTCTTTCCCTTTTGTGTGAATGCGGGGGGTTTTGTGAAGGTGCAGGTTCATGAGAAACAAAGTTCAATTTTCTGCTAAATCAGAGGTTGTCCTCCTGAATTAACATCCCAGACACAAAAGCCACAACCAGCACTTCTTTTCTTTTTCTCAGTTTAAAAAAAAAGAAAACATAAAAGCAAATTATTACTCTAATTACAGAAGAAACTGAAGAATGCCACTTACTTTAGAGTGTTAATAAATTGTCATGTACCTGGCTGAATTTCTAAGAAATAGTTTAGACTAGGCATATACCTGGAAGGAGGAAGATTTCTGTTCCCATGTACCAGCTCATCAAACGACACTCCAAAAATCTCATAGGAGCACTGAATTGGGATCTACATTTTCTACAGAAAGGGATCTTTGAAAGAAGAATGATGATAGTTTTAAGACCAACGAAGAAAGCTATATAAACTAGGAATTTTGGGGAACTGACAGGAAACAATGCCCCCCCCCCTCAGCTGTCCACATTCCCAGATAAACCACTATCCTTCACACGTGATGGGTGTTTGACTTCCTTCAGGAAATTAGTTCAATACTTCTCTGTCCGTTTCCTGGTGAACATGTGTCCATATTGCAAACATCAGCATTTCAACAGGGTCCTCTGCCAGCAGTCCTGAGAAAAGCTGGGCTGCTGCAACTTCTCTCACTCTGGTAGAAACCCAGATGAGTAGTACTGGCATGAGTGTGCTCACAGGAGAACACCGCTTTTTCTGCAGATGAAAAGCAGGTTTTCATTGTGGAAGCTGTCAATTGGACAAGTTTTGCCAGGCTAAAATACCTTTCAGTGACGGGAAAGTCCTTTGCAAATATCTTTTGCAAAAGTCAGCTGTCCCATGATCCCTGATATTTCTTGTGCTTTATATGTTATTTCCATTTTATTTGCCTATAGTATTCTAGAAGTGACGTGAAAAAATCCATTTGTTACTTCCTGCATTGCTAAAGAGATACCTGACAGGTCAAATTCTTGAAAATGTGTCAAGTGTCAATTACATTGCATGGGCACAGTGCAGCCCTGTGCTGGTCAAGCCTTGTAGGTATTTCCATGTATTTGACATCCAGTCACTGTTTAAGAACTAAGCTTAGTATCATGCTAAAGAAGTGCAATATTTCACTAGGGCAGTAAGATAGGGAGGTATTTCAGGCTTATCTCAAAAAGCAAGCCTAGATAGGTATGTGAATTGTGTTAATTGAAATCCAGGGTAAATTAGCCTTGACATATTGTCATGTTGACTTGGATATGCTCCTTCTGGTGTCTGTGATAGCTTTCTTAATTAGCTGATTCTGTAGACATCACTGATTTGTATCAGGCAGATACAGTGTATGATCTAATCAAGTCTCACTAATCCCAGGGTATACTAATGCCAGTCAATGGAGCAAAGGAAAACAGACCATTGCCTGTTGTAGCAGAAAACTGTACTCAAACGCTGTCAGGTCACAAAGCTGTATCAAGTATGGTCCTTAGTCTGTAGTTTATCTGGGTGTATCCCAGAAGATACAGGAAGATATGTGAAGATACAGGATACAACGGCTAACTTAGATGGGAGACTGCTAATTTTTAGGCATATTCCAGTGAGGACTCACTGCTGCTGGGCAGCCCATTCTACTGTTCTGATCAGATAAAAACCACAGCTGAGTCCTATGCACAAGCCTCTGTTTTAACAGCCTCATCTGCTAAATGGAAGGAGATTTGAAGAGACTAGCAATATTGCAAAGGTACAGACATCCCTTCTTCCTTCTTATAGTCATCTGATTTTTTTACGGGAGCACAGACTTATCTAGGTTAATCTTATTTATCATCTTCATGGATAAGTTCATGCCTGGTGCTAATGCCCACTGATTGACTGTGCTTTAAGGCCAGGTAAATAGTTAATAGTATCAGAGTTGAATCATAAACTTCCTGGTTTTTGAAAAGCATCCAAACAGAAATGCAGCTTCATTGCCTGCTTACTAGTGTACCCTCTAAATCCCCTATTGCAAAGGCATTAATCCACTATCACAGAATGTAAATCTTCAGATAATCCTAGCAACAGTCTTAAACTATCAAAGTGTGCTTTGGATTATCTATGTCATGGCACTTACACACAGGCCTTTGGAGCAGATACTGTACTTTGTCCCTATTTTATTAGTTCACAGAGCCAGAAAGTTGGCAAAGAAGCCAATGTATAAATACCATATGAAATTCCCAGTTCCTTTGGAAGGCGAACTGGGGAACCACAGGTAAAAGAACTGTAGAAGGTCACAGCAGTTGTGAATGCAGTTGATGAGGATTTATAAAATCCATAAGGCAGGAAGAAGACTTTCTGGGTGTAAATCCTTGGTCTCAGTTCTCTCTGAAACCTAATTCTGTAATATCAATTCTAAAGAAATAAAATGGTGAGGAGGGCTGAGGGAAAATTTGCCTGCTTTTATAAAAACAGTCTCCATGCAGCCTTCTAAATGCTGTTTTTCTCTCCCAGGAAAACTTGCAGAAGCTAGTTCACATTGAACACAGTGTGAGAGGGCAGAGCGGCCTCCTCCAGCCAGGAAGGGTGAGTGCTGCAGGCAGACCTGTGCTGGTAAGGGCATTGTTTCTGGCCAGCAATATCTGTGTGAATGGCCACATTTCAGACCTCTACAGATGTCGTTTACTGAGCTATTGTGATACAAGTTGGAGCACTGGTTTGTGTAAAAAACATCACTCTGGCAGTGCACAAAAAGAAGGTCATGCTGGGAAAGACATGCATTGTCTCTGCTTTTACACAGAGCAGCCATTTGGCTTTTCACTTCAGCAGTCCTCAGACACCTCAAGTGTAGTATATTTTGATGGAGCTACTGCTTTCCTCCTTATATACTCCTGTCAAAAGGCTGCAACTCTAGCAGGAATTGCTTTCAGCCTGAAAAGGCCCTGTGCTTTATATAGCTGGCTAAGAACCTTAAATTAGGGCAAGTAATTTGTTTTCAAACCCTGACCATTCCCCCATGGTGCTTTTAATACAAGATGCTGTTTTTAAGCAACACATCAACAGAAACATGAGAGAGTGTACAGCTGTCTTGCTATCCAAATCAAATGCAAATTTCTTCTTCTGACTTTCAAACCTGTCCAGTTTCCTCAGCTCCAACCTGCTTCTATGCTTCAAAAGGTTTCTTTCTTGAGTTCTGCAACTCTGAATTTCCTTTCAGTCCACCAATATCTTTAACAAAATTCATGAAGCAGTATTCAAGGCATGCATACTCATAGCATAAGAATACTCATCAGCCAAATATTGCAGTCAACCTTTGCTTTTCTCTCTAACATCAGTATTCTCACTTGCCCTTACCAGGTAATGCTTTAAGAAATTCTGCAAAGCCCAGCATATGGAATTTTCAGGATTTGTCTCTTTGATTATAAACTATTCTAGAGCGGAAAAGTACACTATATTCCGTTCTCCATCTGAAAAGAGCAGATGACTGTTAATCGACTGACGTAGTTCAGTTAGTTATGGCAGACTTTTTCAAACATTACTGCAATGAAGTCCTAGTGTGCTGGTTTAGCTGCTTACATACACAGTCCTACCTACATACATAGTAACAAGATGGACTGAAAGAGTATTGTGCTTGCAAAATTATACAAATTATATATACAGGTATAGTTAAGTTGGTGTAGCATACTAAAACCCAAGGTTTCAGCTTTTCTCTTTGGTCTGCCTATTTTAGAGAACTTTTAAAGACAAGAATTCTTTTCTAAAGCTCATCACATTAGCTTTCAATCTGTGGCAATCACCTCTGAGCACAGTCCACAGTGCAGAAAGAGTGGGCTGAGGACAAATGGGTTTCCAACCCATTTTGTACTGACACAAAATCCAAGCCATGAAGGGCAGCAGAGCTAACCCAGGCAAAACTAAGCCAGATCATAAGGAGTAAGGCTAGAAACAAGTGCTGAGGTTATGTCTTCTTGTGCTGATGAACGGCATTGGAGTAGCTCCTTCCTCAGGAGAAATACTCTCTTTTCTCCATAAGATTCAGAATGAAATCTCAGGATTACAATCTGCTGTTTTCTCTTTCAGATCTTTGTTAAAGAGGGAACGCTGATGAAAGTCTCTGGCAAAAACAGGCATCCTCGACATTTGTTCTTGGTAAGATGTTTTTATATTTTTACTGTCTCTCTCACATTTTTCCATGCATTTATGCAACCCTGAAGCCTGGGAGATTTTAGGCTGCAAGTCATTTAACCATCAACAGTCATAAGGTGAGTTTTTTCCTGTTCCTAACAGGGCTGTAGTCCTTGCACATGTCCCATTGGCCCCACATACAGGAGTATGTGCTGTGCAACCCTCCGGTTGTGCCGCAATTACATACAGACTTCACCAGGACATAATTCTGCAAAGAAGTGAAAGTTTTCAAGGCGATCAGGAAGATGAGAACTCCTGAATACCTTCAGGAATTAAGCTGCACACTTGAAAGTCCTAAGACCTTTGAAGATTTAATCAGAAGCAAGAGAGAATACCCTACTGCTAAAGTAGCTGAAAACTTCCTTTCATCACACTTGGGAGGGATTTGTAGCTTTGAAACTGAAGGACTTGGTTTAAGCTCCTGCTGTCCACGTATATGTAAATTACTAGATAATTTTGTGCATTGCCTCAGTGTAGTTCCTCTAAACACACACCGGCAGCTTAGTGTGGATTAGAACAACAGTTTTCAGTGACAGTTTGCAACATTCTTCTAGGATAATTAGGAAAAATGGACCTTTCATCACTTGACTGGAATACTCTTTACAAGGGTCCACAACCCTACTGCAAGTATTTGCAAATCAAAACAAATTAAACCCCACTATTTTGGAGATATGCTGTGAACAGTTATGCTTTCTATTTTGCATTACACACTCTACTGAGCAGTTAGTGTCTGAGACTCCAGGCTCCTGAGCTCTGTTCTCAACTTTTCAGGTAGCTTATTATGTAACCACACGTATCTTTATGCACCTTTCAATATTAAGGGGAATATGATACTTGCCTGTGTCTTAGGACTTTGCTACCTGCTTACCTGTTAATGTTTGAAAAATTCTTTAGAGCTCCCTCCTAGAAAAAAACCATAAAGAACTGAGCATTACTGCTGCTATTAACATTAAAATATTGCTTGCAGAATTTATTTGAAAATAAATGAATTATATGCCTGGAATATGTATTTGCTGTCACCTTTAAGTGCTAACAGCTTTTCACCATGGGATCATTGTAAGGAGGAGAGATGGCTTATTACAGAAACCATTAATTCTTCTTATTTCTCTCTCTTACTTGTAAGTCTTATTTGTGCACGAGTGTATGCATAAGCTTCTTTCCCTCCTCAATCAGATATTGCAGTCATAATCAAAGATCAGATGGGATGGGGCAAAGTGCTGGTGCTGCACTTTTTTGATGGTTTCAGTGATTTCTGTGAAAATTCAGACTTTCATGTACTGAAAATGATGGATTTCACGCAAACCTTCAAATGTGAGATAGCTGCAGTTCTGTTTTACCGAGTCAGCATCAATGGACTGTAACAAGTGCAATGAATGTCAAAATCATGACTTTGTTGCAGTCAGGGGAAAAAGGCTATGCCAGAAACTCCAAGAGCTGGTCTTAAGAAACTATGTTCTCAGCAGCAGTAACTATGAAGTCTACCGATAATCACTTAATAACAGATGATAATTACATTTCTACTGATCACTCTTCTGAAACACTTGCCTTTGCTAGTATTCAAAATTTTATTTGGAATTGTGGCTAAAACTGGGACAAAATTCCAAGACATTGCTACCCTTTAGTCTTCCAGTGTGTTTGTTGCTGCCATCATAACCCATCACTATGGCAAACACTGAAGTGCTACAAAGTTAGCTATTGTAACTCATACAGAGAATTTTCAAGGAAGATCAGAAATCAGGTTAATAATAAATGTTGAGAGGAGAGTAATTTAAACATGGGATAAACTATATAAATTTCAAGTCATCCAAAATGGTTGTATCAGCTTGAAAGTCACAAGAGGTCAAAGTTACTGGAACAAAGCAAGCACAGAAATTACTTTCTGGCACTCTCTAGTTTAGGAACAATTTCCTGGGGAAAGTTCAGATGCTCAAAGTCAGATGTTAAGTGCAGAGAGAGAAGTGTCTCTTGACAGCTGGAGACATTACAGTAGCCAATGTCTTGTTAATAGGTGCTCTCAGTATTCAGAGAGTGGTTTTTTCTTCCTTTCAGTCAGCAAGGCAAATTGTGACCAAATGTGCTGTCATGCAAAGAATGGGGTGGAGCTAGCCATAATGGTCACTTTCAAGAACAAAGAGACACATCAACCTGGCTTCTTTCCTGCTCTAACGACACTGAAGTTGCGATCACTTTAGGCTTCCTGTATTGTATCTCCAGTAGGGGCAGGAAGAGGGTGATTGGATCATTGAAACTACATGAAACTTATTGCCAAATATCTACCTTTGGGTTCAGTGATTTCTGTGGAAGAAAAACCCATGCCAAAACCCCAAGACTAGAATAATTTCCTAAACACTGTCTCTTAAAACTGAAATTATTTAAAGCCTTTATCTTCTAATGACCATATTATAATCCTTTGAAGCCACTTGCAAAACTCAGGTTTGTGTATTAATAAAAACCCAAACCTTTCAGAACTTCTTTTTAATACTTCGCATGTCATCAGTGACTCAAAAAGGTCACCGGAAGATAGCATATATAGATGTTGTTTGGCTTAGCTTTGATGGAATAAGTGTATTTATCTTCATTATCCCAAAGAGATTTTTACATGAATAGCATTTTCTGAAGTTTTTAGTAGCGAAGTTACTCTGACTGAAGCTAAATCAAGACCTGGACCTGGAGAGAATTTCAGAGCAAGAGTACACACTGAAGGATAACCCTGAGAATTTAATCCCTACACATCCCAGAAGATAAGCCCATCAAACTGAAGTTGTAGCTAGAGTATGCTGTAAAACTTGGGTGTGTGCCAGACTCCTACTTGCCCTGTGCTTTCGAGGTGTGCTCTGAATATATATCTGCCCATAATGAGCACTGTATGTCTGTGCACAGCCCATATAGGCAGTGTAAAGGCAAATTTCAAGTGTTTCTGCAGGTGTATATTGTGTGTATCAAAATGTTACTTGAGCTAGCTGTTTTCTGCAGGCTGATGGTATTGTTGAATCTGGTGTTTCCTGGCAGGATGTTTTGTGAGTTTTGCTGTGTGTCTGTTTCCTGAGTCCAGTCTCTGTTTACAAGGATGTTGTGGCCTCTGTGCAGCACAGTACGGGCTGCTGAAACTGGCAGGTCCCCTAACTGCCCCCCAACCACAAGACTCTGCAACTCAGAGCCTGTCTCTTATCTCACCCTTCTAAGAATTTCTCTACAAAGGCCACTTGTTTTGAAAATGGGTTGCAGGAAGCTGCTATCAAATGGGAGACTATTTAATGCTCTGTCTGGCAGGGTTGGAGTATAGGAGATTCTTGGAGTCACAGCTTGGAAAATACAGCTCCAGCACACATTCAGACTGCTCCACTGACACTCAGGGCATGTTTAAGACTTGAATAGAGGAAGACAGGGTTCATCATTAACTAGCCTTTAAAACATTCAGCAAAACCAAACACGTGGTAGAAGCTTTTACAGAGTATATTACATATGGATGCCAGCAGTTCAGCAGGGCTTAAACTCATTTGGATCAATCAATTTGAACACTGTAGGTTAGAAAACTTGCACTGTTACTGGGTACCTGTCACAACAGAGAGAATTATAAAAAGAAGGTGAGGGGAAAGGAAAGCAGTAACAGAAAAAAAAGCTAATAAAAGATGAGACATAGCCTTCTTTCTCTGTGCAGAAAAAGGGTATGTTCTCCAATATCAAATTCTGAGCAGTCTGGGAATCCCAATTATTCAAAAGTATTCTGGCAAACAAGAAGTGTGTCTGAAGCCCAAGGACTTGTGAGAACTTCCTATAGGGTTCTAGCAGTCCATCTTCTCTACTGCAGGTCTTTGAGAGGCTGCAAGGTCAGCTTTTATCATCAGACAGTCCTCACTGCTTCAAGGAACAGTGAACAGTTGAAGCAGGAGGATGCATGAAACCACTGGTACTGATACTAGTTTTGCCCATACCACTCATATGGCCATCCCTAAGGTCTTTACTGTTCACATGGCAAAGGAGACAGCAGTGAGTGCAAACCCTTTCTTTCTTCATGAATATGTCTACCTTGCTTCACAAGCTTTGAAATATTTGTCATAATTTCACTGTGTCAAGTTGTAGCTAGTGGGACCTTCAAATCACAGCCTACTACTAAATAGGGGAGAAAAAAAGAAGGAGGGAAAAAAAAATGGGCAGTTATAAAGCTAAGTAACGTTTAATAAAATAGTGGGATATTAATCAATGTTGTCATGACAATGGTATGCATCATGGTGTCATCCTTTATCAACAGTAATAAAAAAATAAGCAGGTTTTAAAAGAGATATATAACTTTTAAAATACATAAAATAAATTGAGTTCACTATTCAAGAAGCCTCATAGCAGATTATGTCAGGATCCTGAAAACCTCTCTCAGGAGTTCACTTCCTTGGGTTTAGTGCCCAGGTGCTGCAGGGCCCATTTCAGAGCCTGTGCTCTTTAATATCTTCATGAACAACAGGGATGCAGGACTCAAAGGGGTACTAAGTAAGTTTGCCGATCATGCTAAACTGGGAGGAGCTGTCAACTCCCCCAAGGGCAGAGAGGCCTTGCAGAGAAACCTCGACAAATTAGAGAGATGAGCAATCACGAACCATATGAAGTTTAACAAGGGCTAGTGTTGGGAAGGGGCAACCCTGTAGTGTAGACTAGGCAACAAGGGGCTGGAGAGCAGCACCGTGAAAAGGGACCTGCGGGTCCTGGCCAGCAGAAGTTGAATATGAGTCAGCTGTGCCCTGGCAGCCAAGAGGGCACCGTGTCCAGGGAGGCATCAGGGTCAGCATCACCGGCTGGGTGAGGGAGGGGATTGTCCTGCTGTGCTCTGCACTGGGGCAGCCTCACTTGGAGTGAGCAGTTTTGGGCACCACAGTATAAGGAGCTACAGCTGTCAGAGAGCATCCAAAGGAGGAACACACAGACGGGGAAGGATCTGAAGGAGAAGCAATACAAGGGGTGCTGAGGCCACTTGAATTGTTCAGCCTAGAGAAGAGGAGACTGAGGTCAGACCCCATCACGGTCTGCAGCTCCCTCAGGAGGGGCAGTAGAGGAGCAACACCAGTCTCTGCTCTCTGTGACAGGATCCAAGGGAACAAACAGCATGAAGCTGTCTGGAGAGGGTTAGGCTGGATATTAGGAAAGGGTTAGGGTAACAGTTCCAGCAGTTCATCAAGTTACAGCTTGTTCCAGGTATCCCTCCCAGGAGAATGGGCAGGCAGGCCTGCAAGCCATATTGCAAATTATTGATTTTGTCTTTCTTTTCACATAGATGAATGATGTTCTGCTATACACATATCCCCAGAAGGATGGCAAATACCGACTGAAAAACACCTTGGCTGTGTCAGGCATGAAGGTAATGCTTCATCTGTACTAAAAGCTTGAATTAAAGTTTTATAGTGAGCTGCTCATGCTTTGCTGGTTTATGTCTCATATCCAGCAAGGGGAAAGAGGGGACAGACGTTATCAGGGCACTCCCTTGTCTCTTACAGGAGACAGAAGGAAAAATGGTAGAAAACAAACATAAAAAGATTATCTCTAAGTGTGTGACTTAGTATGGCAGCCTTATTCAGACTGCATAAATAATACAAGCCAAAATCAGTTACCCTCTGATCATGAAACAGGAAACCCTCTGATCATGAAACAGAAAAGATTTATTATCCCATTTTGTCTCCAGCCAATGCATTATTGTTCCCTTCAACATATTCACTAGAGCTTAGTCTGCCTGGTTTTAAACTCCTGCTACTCAAAATTTACACATGGCTGGTTTTCATGTGCCTTTTAACTGTTTTCATCAAAAGCATTAATGGTTCAAAAAGCAATTAGCCAACTTTATGGGGAAAAGGTGTATTGGGAGCAATTTCATGCAGTGATATGATACCAGTTTCTTCTTCAATAAATTTATAAATTGCAAATACAATTAAGCTGCCCTTACACTCCTTCACTAAATACACATTGGCACCAGAACCTATGCAACAGGAGATATCGGACCAAAGAGGTCTACTGGACCTTCATAACTGTTCTGTAACTAATACACCAAGTTGTACTTATGTGAAAGAGGATTTAAAGTGATAATTCAAGAGTCTGATGATCTAAAAAACACACAAGATGAGAATTACTAATCATTAATTTCAGTGGAATGACATAGGAAGTTTAAGGTGTTGTGAAAAGGTGGCGGGGTCTGATCACCCCAGGGACCCAAAAGTTTAAAACTAACTCAGGGATCCCAGAAATTCCTAGGATTTGCCAAAATATTCTACTGTTAATTGAAAAGGAGCAAGTACATTTGAAACACTGAGTCACTAGCATAATGATGCTTGTTAATAAAAATGTATGAAACCATGAAGCTATGTTTCTCCTCACTGGCTGTTGCTATTAGCAGGCTACTAATATACTCCATAGTAGGGAAAAGATTTTAGCTGAGCTGTAGCTTTTAATTTGGCTTTTTTTTTTTTTTTTTTTTTTTTTTTTTTTTTTTTTTTTTTTTTTCTGTTAAAGAGCCTTGCTGCAGACAGGCATTCACTGAACTGAAATGCTTCACTGTACAATGCCTGCATGTCAGAAAAGAAGTTATTTCTATTCATCACAAGCATAGACCAAAATGCTCTGACACTAGGCAGACTAAACATCTCCCAAGTTTATCCTATTAAAACTGAACCCTCATAGATACTTCATCCTTATAGACTGGATTAAGTGCTTTTTTTCCTTCAGCACACCATCACATTGAAATAGAGATCATTCCTCATTACAACAGCAATACAAAAAACCCTAATGTCCCTCTGGTCATATGGATATAATGGTCATATACATTGAGACTTGTGTGGTGTACTGGTTATAGACAGTTTAATTTATGTCCACATTCATGTTCATGGCATTTGTTTCTAGGTCAGTCGCCCAGTGATAGAGAAAGCCCAAAACATCCTGAAGATTGAATATGATGAACATTGCCTGACCCTGGCAGCAAGGTACTGTTCCCAAATGTCCACGGCAGAGGGTATTGCATTCTAGAGCTGTATCTCTAGATTAATTCAACCAATACCCAAGACTGAAGTGGTGTCTCATTCTTTTTTAACTAGTGTTTTTCAGTCTGCTATTGGTGACAGACAATGGTTGAGTACCTGATTATGCAATCAACATTCATTATAAATACAAGGCTCATAAACTGTAACTAATTCAATTAATGTATTCCCTAAAGACTAGAAGTTGGGTCTTGATAACATCCTAAAGAGAAAGGAAAGAAGAAGCCTGGGTATTTTTCGTTATCTTTCACATTCTTTCCCTGCGAGACTAGGAGTCCGTTATATCTCCCTTTTATAAGTTCCCTTGTTACTTCATACCCCTAGGGCTGTAAAACTCCTGGAGAAAATAGTAATTAGGTAATTCCATGCAACAGATAAAAAAGTATTTAATGGTGCTTAAGTGTCAAAGTCAAAATTAAACCTTACTGGCAACCTCATGGGATGTTCTAATAAAAGGAATTTCACTAACAAGCTTGTGTACTGCTAGTATTGATTGCAACTGGGAGTCAAGATCTCTGTCCTAGGATCCCAAGCCAGTGCCAAAAAGAGATTGTAGATCAGTTTCTGATCAGAAGATAGCAGTGTACTGTATTTTTCATGGTTCTAGCCCAAAACTATCTCGCTAATTTACCTACAGCTATAGCAGAAAGGTAACTGGTTTGTTTTCCACATGTAGTTTATTACAAAAGATATAGCACACTAGCAGTGGTATTAAAATTAATTCTTCCAAATAACAAGGTCTTCAGTGTTTTTAAGTACTGACTTCCCCACCATCAGTCTGCAACTACAACATGCAACAGAATGCAACAGAATGCCTAGGAACACAGCCAACTTCCTAAATTACACAGCACAAGAGAAAGACAGGGATGGCAGTTTCTTATTCAGAATCAGAATTTGGAGCTCTCATCCTTCCCAGAGCACTTACCATCTGTGGGGAGTGCTCAGCTACCTGTTAAAGCCTTTTGGTCCATTTCCTTTTATAACCATAACCATATCTGAGATTTCCTTAGACCTCCACACTCTTCACAATTCTCAAAATATACTCACAGTAATTCTGAATTACCTGCCAGTTACAAAAGCAAGATGTGTACAGTCCTGTATTGTAGAGGGGAAATCCTGTTGCACATCCCCTTTGCCCAGAGCAACTGAAATTGTCATCCCTAGTGAGCAGCTTGGGGCATTATTAGGATGTTTCTTTGCTTTTTGGACTCATATCAAGTCCATGCTTAATTAAGATAAACAAAATATGTGAGGCAACTGTGAGCTGTTTATTTGGTAGTAGATAGAACCAGGACCTGAGACTTAAGGTTACCCTTCTGACAACAGACAGACAGAGGCTGGGATAGAGCCCCTTCCCTCTCCTTGTGCTGCTCATTCTGTGACCAATCTGCCATAAGTCTCCCAAGAACCGTTATTCCTCCTCCTTTTTGTATTGGCTAGCAGAGCTAATGAGATACCAGTGAGCCAGCAGCCAGCACACTCTCCTAACTCCATTGCACAACATCCTTGGCCTGTTACACTCACCAAAATAAGCACCAAAGACAGAAAAGTGCAGAAGGCTTCAAGTATCTCTAAAGACTGTATATTTTACTGCTCACACTGAGGGGCTGCAAGCTGCACTAAAGGCAGTGGTTAACAACCAAAATGCAAATCTCAAAGCCTTTATATTTGTATGAGACAAACTGAGTGAACTGAGGAAATACAGCATGAGTGCCAGGGACTAAAGGCAGTAGACTAAGGATGACCAAACTTCAGAAGTCAGCATGGCTATATGAGCAGATGGCACTGTAAATTCTTTCCATTTCCTGCTGAAAATGGCTCATTCACCTGAAGAACCATGTTATTGGTTTAGCAGGGAGCTGCTAACAGATTTGAGCACAGCACCTTTATGGAGAAGGCTTATATGCTCTTATATCTTTATTTGCATTTCAAAAATATTAGTCTTGGACACAGGGATAACCCTGTGGTGCTTATATAAAATAGCAGAGAAAATACTAGGAGAACACAGTCAATATTGCCTCCTGAAAGACTAAGTTAGAGCAATAGTGGTAGCACTGTGACAAAATCCCATCCTGGTCCAATTTCTGTGTTCTGTCCCCTGCTGTTTAGTGAAATGCAGTGACAACTTGACCCCTTCTTTCTATTTGCTTAATGATGAATATATGAACCAACATGGATAACCGATAGCTCAGCACAGAAGATGCATCCCAAAAATCCCACAAGGACCAAATGTGGCAATGGTGGATCAAGGGCTGAGCTTCTCTGAGTGTCAGAAGTTCAGCAAAAATTCCTCTGAGCCTTCATGCAACCAGTCAAATAGCTAATTAAGAACATGCCTACGCAAATTGACATAATCGATCTTACTCATCAGCATATGGGTGTTAGTCCCACATTTAGTCACTAAAAATTTGCAATTACTTCCTAGATATTCTTAATTCAGTGGAAAAGAGGCTAAAGGGTTAGATATCAGTTAGATATCAGACTTTTGATAGCATGATAGCAATCTCTTGATTGGTAGCTCTACTTTGTCTACGAGGCAAGCATGCATCTTTCTTAATCTAATTTGTAGATGCTGTAAGCATCATTTTACTCGGATTGACGCCCCTGTTTTTTAGCAACTTTTCTGCGTCTTTCTTCTTGCAACATCAGCTTTTTTTATCTACAAAGATGAATGCAGCTTTTTTATCTACAAAGATGGCCTCATTCTTTAGCCCCAGAAGGTTAGGCTGGTTCATTTAGTACATGTTCATTTTCCTGTAAATAAGATCCTACAGTCCTTATTACTTGTCTTTCCTAAAGTGGCTTTAATTTCCACCATTTTCCATATGGGCCATGATTTCCTTTGTGGGGTTTTGGTTTTTTTAAAATCATATATTAATTCTCAAGTGAAGAGAATTTCCATGAAAGAATTAGCAAGACAAATGTTTAAATCAGGAAAGTCAGGACTTCTTTTAGTGTTTTCTAGGCAATGAACATGATTTGTCTGGAAGAGACAGCCATCTTCAGATTTCTTCGAAAGTGTAATTTGACAGGTGGTAACTTTGGTAGTAGTAAGGAGTGACTAGGCTGAATAGGTTGCTCTGAGCAACCTGGTCTAGGCTGAATAGGTTGCTCTAAGCAACCTGGTCTAGGGAAAAGTGTCCCTGCCCATGGCAGGGAGTTGAAATGAGATGATCTTTAAGGTCTCTTCCAACCCAAACCATTCTGGGATTCTACAACTAGTAGCGTGATTCTTGACAGAGGTGATCTCCTGTAACATAGCTCCTTGGCTTCCAGAGGTTACCCAATTTGTAGTGCATACACTAGCTCAGAGTTTCTGCTCAAGGCGGGTTGAATTTTGCACAGGCTGATGTTTTTCAGACAAGGGCTTATGATCATAGTGCAGAGGGACGCCAAATCAAAGATCATCAAGAAAATCTGGCATTTCGGCATTTCCTCTCTTTTTTTTTTTTTTTTTTTTT
>VZSE01003956.1:551279-567930 GCA_013398275.1 Promerops cafer | reverse complement strand
TTTTTTTTTTTTTTTTTTTTTGAGACCACAAAACACAAATTGTTCTCAGATGTCTTGTTTGGTGGTCTTCATGAGGACAGTGTGAGGAAATCACAGCTGAACAGCAGCTGGCAATGATGCCACTGCTAGTTTTTACAACAAAGTCTAGTACGTAGCTTTAATGTGAGTGGCTGGTATGATTTGGAAAGGGGAGACCCCACTGAGTTGCATTCTCTCCTGTGACTGACGCTAGAAACCACTAGAGCTGTGCAGAGTTTCAGATGAACAGGAAGTGCACAGTTTGAAGTCACAGCAGAAAAAACAGGCAGGATACCTCACGGCTGTAACAGAGCAAATGCATCTGTAACATAACAGGCACCCTGCTGCTTTTGGGGGATAGTTGGACTAGCAGGGAAATGTGAAGTGCTCAAAGTGCTCGCTGGTTTGCCTTGTGCACAGGGAGCATCTAGGGGCCAGACTGGAGAATTACTGGCCTCCACGTGTAACTGCAGCTCCAGGGAACACCCAGCTTCCTTCACTAATTGCTGTCCTGGCTTCTTCTCTTCCAGGAGACTGGAGGTTGTCTGTGAAGAAGCTAAAGGAAAATTGAATCATTCACATCTCTGCCGTGGGCGGAGATTCCCCAACTTCTGCATTCCCCAACATGCAATTCACCTAAGCAGACCACTGTAGAGAGGAGCATAAACACGCTTGCTTTGAGCAACCCATATATGCCAACACTCCATGCACTAGAGAGCCTAAAAGATAGGGTAGACGTGACAAAAAGAGACACTTCATATGGTCCTGTGTGATCTAGGTTCGAGCAGCTTATAGCAAAGCCAGAGACTACTTTGAAAAATTTTCTGGGCATTTAGTTCCTTCTCAGTCACAGTCTTAAGCATGGAGCTACACTAATCATCACTCTGAGTATGTCCAACAGTCAATTTTGTTCCTGGTCAGAAAATTATCAGTTCAGTGCAGTAGTGGGGAAAAGCAAACATTCATGAAGTGAAACTTTTCTCCTCTGATCAGCTTGTTTTAGTCCCTGCTGTGCATGGCATTGACTGCTCTGCTGTATTTCATTCCCCAGCTCTTGCTCAGAGAGGGATGACTGGTACAGCTGCATCAGCAAACACATCCCAGATGACTGCAAAGCTCACAAGACTTCGACTTTCCACAGCAGCATGGAGGTAAAAGGAGGCCAAATCTTTCAATGCTTGAAAAGGGAAGGGACAGAGAGAGAGAGGAAAGGAGGAGGATTATACAATACAGAGTTCCTAGTAGCCAGACATTCTATTTTCATTTAAACAAGTATGCCAATCTTGAACAATGAAACTCATCACAGCTCATGGGCCACCTCTGAAACGTTAATCAAACTCCATACTCTGTGGCCTTTGCTTAGTTCTTCTGGAGGAAGATTGTTTTGTCCTAAAGGACAAACAAGTAGTTATTTTGTATTAAGTAAAAATAGCTACAAACTTCATAGATTAAAAAAAAACCCAAGCTACCCGTTAATTACACTAATATCATACACACAATAAAGTCACTACCAGTGCAAACCCCATCAGCAATATTGAAATTGTACCAGTGCAATTATGCGTATTATTATCTCATTATTTTCAGTTATTCTACTCCCAGTTAAGGAGGCAAAACCTGCATCTGATAAAAAGTAAAAATGCTATTTTAGATTATGTGGAATAAGAAAGAGTGCTGGTGAGGCCATATCTGGAGTGCTGTGTCCAATGCTGGGCTTCTCAGTATGACTAGGAAAGAGTCCAACAAAGGGCGGCAAAGCTGATAAGAGGCTGGAGCACCTCAGATAGGAGAAAAGGCTAAGAAAGCTGGGACTGTTCAGCCAGGAGAAGAGAAGGCTCAGGGAGCATCTACGGTACAAATACCTGGAGGGTACAAAGAAGAAGGAGCCAGGCTCTTCTCAGTGGTGTCCAGTGACAGGACTAGAGGCAGTGGCCACAAAATGAAACACAGGAGATTTCTTCAAACAGCAGGAAACACTTTTTCACCCTGAGAGGGACCGAGCACTGGCACCCAGGGTTGCCTTAGACGGTTGTGGAGTCTCCATCCTTGGAGATGTTCAGAAGACACCCAGACACAGTTCTTGCCCACTGCCACTATGTGGCTCTGCCTGAGCAGAGTGGTTGAACCAGGTGACCTTCAGAGTTGCTTTCCAAACTCAACCATTCTATAGATTAATTTTTTAAGACCTCAGAAAGTAAAAAATTAATCCAAAAACAAATCAGGCTTTTTTTCTGGCCTGTATCTAATCGACTTTCAAATATTTAACAGAAAAAAAAAATTGGAAATTAGTCACTTTAGTAATCTAAACCAAATCCTTTTTCAACAAATGAATAAATAATTTCTTTTGCATCTCTGCCTCTGGTATAAGCTTGAATGTGCGCATGGAGAAAATTGGAGGAATTGTATTTGTCTGTGTTTAGATCCGTGTGTCTGCAAAAGTCTAATTTCCAAATAGGAAAGAATCTTTCAAAAGCACAAAAGTTTGTCCTACTTGTGCCAAATGCTGAGCTGTTGTGAACTGACAATGGGGCACTCATAATACTTTGGTGCTGAACCTGAAGTAGCACAGTTTATTAGATTGCGTTCAGTTCCACACTGATTGTGGCTCCCTGGGCTTGGAGCAAAGGCACCTGAACATCACTGCCATGTGGTGCATTTCAAGAACTAGGAACAGCAAATACATTTTCTAAAGCTGCTTACACGTATTGAGATCAACCAGAAAGCATGGATCAGATTTGGAGTGGGGTAAATTAATCTTTGGTTCTACTGTTTCCTTTATTCTCCCTTCCCTTATCACACAGCCATCTCAAGGTGTAATGACAAAGAGCTCAGGTGCTTTTTCGATTGAAGGTTGTAGAGCTTTTTATGGATATTATTTCAAAAGCTGCTAAGAAAAAGATGCTTTTAACTCATGTTCCTACCTGCAATTTTCATATGCAATTAGTCAGATACTTGTCTGATGTGGAAGTGTCAGGACCTGATCAAAAATATATTTATGTGGATTTTTACTTTTTGTGACTGGCTTTAACAGCAGCGTGTACTAATCTTTCAATGCTGAAGCAGCTGTATGTCACTTATATAAGTGCATTAGGAATGAGAAAATTTGGGGATCTTAGCAGGTGAAGGTAGACTGAAATGAGAGAATTGTATATAATGCAACAGGACTGACTAAGTGGACTTAGGATGTGTGGATGCTTCATCATTTATTCTTCTTTGATTTTAAGCTAAGGGAAAGGCTTGGAATGCCCTTGGGTGAGAAACCTCCTACACTGGTGCCCGTGTCCCATGTCATGATGTGCATGAACTGTGGCTGTGACTTTACCCTCACCTTGAGGCGACATCATTGCCATGCCTGCGGGAAGGTAAGAGCTCTGCAAGCTTCTCAGGGGATTTTATTCACACGTCTAGGACACTGGCTGCCACTGCCATAACCTGAAAATTTGTAGCAACATCAAGACCAGTACTGACTTCTCACAGAACCAGTGAGCGCTTTGCTAAATTAGCTAGTTAGGTTTCTAATGTTGCTAAAAGGAATAACAGTAACCTTGCCTTAAGGTCAAATTACCTCCTTCCCAAAGGCCAGTAGTTAAAAGGCTGACAGGGTAATTGTTGTTGAGTGCAGTCCTTTTACATGATACACAGCTAGCTCTAGAGACAATGAAGAAATACACTAAATATACAGGCTCTGTTCTGGACCAGAGCAGTAGCACAACTACTCCATGTCCTGTCCCTAATAAAAGCTGGTAAAATGATCTTCCAAGGAAAATGAAGAAACTCAGGAGTAGAGCATGGTTTGATCAGTGACTAAAGGGAAAGTTTCCTCTGTGCTCGGAAGAGTTGTTGCCTTTTGCCCTAAAGCTCAGGGGATCTATAAGCTTTCTTGGTTTTGTCCCTTAACCTCTGCCTATAGAGATTTGCCTGTGTACATAAACCTGCAGTCCTGTTTTAAATCATGGCTGTCTTTTAACCTGATTTTAAAAATGTATTTAAACAAAACTACCAGCGATTTTTTGATAGGATAAAAAAAGTATTTAACTTAATCTTTTTTCCTAATTCCACAGAGAAAATAAATCTGTACATACACAGGGTTTTGGAGGAACATGCAAGCTTGTTTAAGAAAACAGTGCTACAAAAACAGAAGTAGTATTAAAGTGGTCTTTCTGTGATTCGGTGGTAGGAAAGGTGTAAATTCCTGGGGAGAAGGACACAGCAATGGTGTGCAACCAAATACAGTGACCAATTCTGCTTGGTTTACAACAGTGTAAAGCTACAGCAATCACATTTCAATCAGCAGGATTTTCCTGATTGCCACAGATATAGGAGAAAGTCGTGTCTGGTCCACTATCCAACTTCCTCTCCCAGCCAGCTCAGGGGATTTGTTTTGTATATGCATATCTATAAATTTATATTATATTTATGTGCCTCTCCTCTTGCTGAAACAGATTGTATGTAGAAATTGTTCAAGAAACAAGTACCCCATGAAGTACCTCAAAGATCAAGCAGCCAAAGTCTGTGATAGCTGCTATGTGGAACTAAAGAAAAGAGGTAAGATTCCTTCATTTTTGGCAAAACTGACAAATTGATTTCCTGCTTGTATAATGGGGAAGATTTAGGACCTTCTGCCTTCTATATTGCATTTTGTTAAATAGTATTCCTCATTTCAAGTTGGAGGCATGTGTAGTGAGTTTCTGGGAGAGCCAGGCTGTATAGCAGCTAAAACTGTTTAACAAGTCATAAAATCAAGTTTAGCAAACTGTTTTTTTCAAACTGGAACAGGGGAAACTTAGATTAGCTATACAGAAGAAATTCTTTGCTCAGAGGGTGATGAGGCCCTGGCACAGTTTTCCTGGAGAAGCTGTGGCTGCCCTGTCCCTGGAAGTGTTCCAGGCCAGGTTGGATGTAGCTTGGAGCCACCTAGTCTGGTGAAAGGCGTCCCTGCCCATGGCAGGGGATGGAACAAGAGGTTTAAGGTCTCTTCCAACTCAAACCATTCTGGGATTCTATGATTATAAGTCAGTTCTCTGAGAGCTCCCCTGGCCTTTGGATAAACCAGAATAATGATAAAAACAATGCCCTACGAGGAGTAGCTGAGGCTACTGAGTTTGCCTCCTTTGAAGATAAGGAGACTGAAAGGTGACCTCATTGCTCTGCGGCTTCCTGAGGAGGGGACATAGAAGCAGGGGTGCTGATCTCTTCTCCCTCTGATCCAGTGACGAGACACATGAGAAAGGTTCAGCACTTCAGCAGGGAAGGTTCTGACTTGACATGAGGAAACCTTTCTTTTCCCAGAGGGTGGCCAAACATTGGAACAGGCTTTCTAGAGAGGTGGTCTATACCCCATGCCTCTCAGTGTTTAAAAGACATTTAAACAATGCCCTTAATAACATGTTTTAATGTTTGGGCAACCCTTAATTGGTCAAGAAATTGGACTAGATTGTTGTAGGTTCTTCCTAACTGAACTATTTTATTCTGTGATGTAATTATAGGTGATAACTATTCCCTGTCATTTCTAATTAATTATCCATTAAAATAAAATAATGTCTTTATGGTTCTTCACTGTCCTCATCCATGTTGTAGCTTTTCAAAAAAGAAATACTGAGGCTAAGTGCAGAGTCACTAAGAGCTGTTCTGCAGGGCGAGTTTATCTAGTCACAGATGAAAGTGTGAATCCAAAGCAGAAGAGCTATTGCCTATCTAGAATTTTGTATTATTATCCTACTATATAAGTCTCTTTTCTGATTTAAGTACACATCCAAATAAAAGACAAAAGGGGGAGAGGGGTTACAAATATATGAACAGAGAGTGAACAGGAAATAATTTTCTTGCACATATAGACAGTCTCTAAAAGTAAGCTTACTACATTGCCAGGAAAAAATAGGTGTGGACATATGAAGTTTTGTTTTTCCCTCCTGATTAAAGAAATTCACACTAGCCGAGAAAATACATAAACAGATGCTGTCACAACAGCCAAAAAAGCATCCCCAAGCCAATGTGTGTCCAGAAACAGTAACTCAGATTCGTGGTAAACTAATGCTGTACTTTACTAAGAGCTTTCAAATAATGTGTTGCCAGTAGTGAAATCATGAAGATATGAACTCAGACATGTGGACCTAATGGAAATTTTCAGATACAGAATAACTGTCTCCCATGCACAATTCAAAGAGAATGAATGGTTCATATAGAAAGAATGTTGCATTAATGAATCTATCCTGGAAAGGTGTTACAGAACATAGAGGAGAAAGATGTCAAAGCCATGTGCTTAATGCTCATTTCAAATAAGAAGAAAACAAGCTGTGTTTTGTGCTTTGTCAGCTTTCTTGCAGGCCTTTTCAAGAAACTTTGGGTTAGTACCATTAACTGAGGGTGCTGTGGAACCCACTCATCAGACTTAAAAAGGTGATTTGAAAGAAAGGCTAAAATAAAAACAGTGTATAGAGGAGGCATAGCATTTTCCTTAGTCATTAGTATTAGTGTATCAGGTGTCTCCCCTAGCCTGATATATACCAACTTATCTATTTTCCCCTTCCCTTTCTGAATTTTCTTAATCTTGCAGAGCGGCCACTAAGTGTGAGCTTCCCTCCAGCTTCATCCAGGTGTTCAAGCAGTGCCTTCTCCTCTGTCTTCCACAATATTCATTATTCATCTTTTAAGAAACAAAAGAGAATCCCTTCAGCTCTCATGGAGGTAGGACCAAGCTGCCTGAGAAAAGCAAGAAACTATAGAAAACTGCATGCTCATATTTCAGTAGCTATGTTTTTAATTTATACTTTGTGAAGTGGGCTCAGCACATGCCTTGGTTTACTTCCATTGTGCAATTTTTTTTTTTTTTTGCTTTTCACAGTAGTGTTTAAATACAAAAATACTCTGAGCTCTAAAGATACCACAGAAGTGTCTTGAGCCCACTGAGAGAGCGGGAGAGTATGGTACTTTAATTTGCTCATCAGCCTATGAAGTCTTGAAAAAACTAAAATGCTTTCAAGGTACTAGACAGAACAAGAGGGCCGATCAACAGAGCATGATATACTGTTCATCAGTTACCTTTCTTAATAAGACCCTTACTTCTGAAATCTTACTTTGATTTCAAGAGAAATGAAATAACACTTACTTAGTGAATAGTCCTTGGCAGTCAATTCAAGAGCATACATGTTTTACCAGGCACTTTCCCTCCAGCTCAAACAAAACTATTTCAAATCAAATGGGTAAAATCTTGATTTCACCAATGTAAACAAAATTCCCACTGATTTCAATGGTGCCATGATTTCTCTAATTATGTTAGTTTTCTTTCCAGGAACAAGGTGCCAATCATGTTGGTGATTGATTCTTGGTAGCTAAACTGCCCCCTGAACTGGAGTACAGTAAGGTACTCCCATTTCCTGCAGTCATTTATCATTGTATTAAAGAGCCTAGGGTGCAAACATCTTGATGAACTCATTGTGTAGTTGAGACACTGGAATTTCTTGAGGTTTGTTCATGAAACTGCCAAAGGTACAAGCATGTAATACAAACACACAAATTGAGTACTAAAAGAACTAGCAGGCAGAATTTCAACCCCATGAGGGAAAAAGGATCACCTTTCTATCCACAGGGAAGCAGCACATCTTTATTGACATGAACAGTCTCACAATAGCATTACTCCAGGTCCTGGAACATTTCTGTTCTGCTGCAAAACACTGCTAATATTAATTCACAGTCATGTCTTGTATCAGTGTTACAAAAGCTGGTTTTGAATCTCTGCCCTTTGTTTTCAAATCCAATACTACTACAGTTTACTGCTGTAACTAATGATGTACACTGCATTTTGTGTGTGTGTGTGTGTTTATAATTCCATTGACTCAAAACCTGTATTTTTAAGAACATTAAGCACTTAGACCTCAAAATATTTCTGAGAGGAGCAAGTCTTCTCAGAAATATTATTTCAAAAATGAAGCCAAGTCATTACCAAAGTGATTAACATAAATTGATATAAAAACACAGCAAGGCCCTAAATATACCCACGTCTCAAAAGTGGTCAGCCACAAGACTGTAATTCACTTCTGGAAGCATGTACTTTTAAAATACAAAAAGCACCCAAAAAACACCAAATGTGGGAAAAGGGACAAGTTTGGCTTTTCAGAACACAACTGTAAACTTACTGACCTCAATAATAACTCAACTGCATATTTTCCATTAGAGTTACTGAGAATTAAGTTTAACTATAAATATTCAAACAGTTAAAAAGAACCATAATACCATGCTTATATTTTTTCTGTATCAATACTTTTAGGGTTTCACTTAGCAGTTGGTGTGATGCAAACATGCATAATCAGGAGGGGAAAAGTCTTTACTGTTTCAAATCCTGATTTCTCCTACCATGCTCCAGGTGGCAGCCTCAGGAGAGGGAGCTACCATCAGTGGCTACCTCAGCAGATGTAAGGGAGGCAAAAGACACTGGAAGAAACGCTGGTTTGTTATCAAAGGCAAAGTCCTCTACACCTACATAGCAAACGAGGTACTGTGCAATCCGACTTGAAATAATTTTCTATCTGAGACTCCTCCTTTACTCTCTACATGCAGGAGACCAGTAAAAGGGAAAGGTATAAACAGTAGATCTTACAACTACCTGCTTCTGAGACCTGGTCCTAACAGACTGGCTCAGGCACAGTCCTAGCTGGACCTTGGCAGCCCTCACACGCTGCCCTTCATTATTTGATTTCTTACTATTCATACTATCATAATTTGTTAACCACTGGGAACCTTAACATACATATTTACACCTAAAGACTTCAAGATCCTTTGGTGTTCTCTGGTGCATTTGGCAACTGCCACATATTTTTGTAGATAGAATACTATGATCCATTTCAGGTGGGAAAGAGAATCTTGTAGTTCGGCAAATATAAATAAGACATGCTTGTCCAACTAGCACTGGCAGGGAAAGACAAGAGGCATTCTGCAGAAGTGAGAACAATGCCTACTTTGCTGGCCTGCAAGCTCTTCCTTACAGTCAAGTAGGCTGGGTATGAACTAGATAATTTTTATGTATTTTATCCCTTTTCTTATTTTATAATAGCTGTAATACAGATGAACTTGAAGTGTGATGTAAAGTTTGGTTATAATGGATAGATTTCATAAGTAAAAATATAAAAATTCATTTTGCTCAAATAAAGGATATAGAATGCAAAAAACCTGTCAAAGCAATGTTTGGTACTTTGAGCCTTTAGAATACTTTGCAAACATCAGATATTTAAACTTGCATCACCATCACCCCTGTGATGGTTACATGAAGTAATGTTATCCCCTCTAAACAGGTGAGGAGATTGAATCACGAAAGGATTCATGGTTTGGCCAGCAGTTCAGACCATTAGCATCAAATTCTGTATCCAGCACAATTACCTTATCTCTTTTAACCTTAAAAGTGATTATTTCTGGTTCAGCAATAGGAAAAAAGCAACAATGGTTTACTTTACATTCCTAGTCTGCAATTTACCTTCTAAAAGCAGAGGCAAAGGCAGGATACACATATAATGTACCTAAATACAGTGACCAAAACTGCAGCTATCAGTAACAGCTAAACTGCAATTTTATTAAGGCTTATGGTTTTCTTTAACTTGTTCAAAGCTGTGTCTGCCAAGAAAAGTTCATGGAAGTTTCTTGGGAGTAAATTAATGATTAATTGCATTACTAACTAGGAAACTTCCAAGCAGCCTTTTGGAAAGCATGTGTGCTGCTTGAGAAAGAGCAGATTTCTAAAAATGTCACTAGTGCTGTGAAAAGAAATGACAAGGTACCAAAAGGACTACTACTTGCAGCTAGCAAATAAAAATGATTGAAAGGAGCAGAACTGGAAGTGAGTCTCAGGCTTTCAGAACTGCTGCTATACTCTAAGTAATCTCAAGTTTGCCTCCTGGACCATAATGTCAAAGACAGCCATCAAAGTAATGGCTAATTTGACCTTCATGGTCTTGTTGATGATCATGAAGAACTGGACTTTGAGAGCTGGTGTTCAAGACTCAGTCTAGCTAAAACATGTGCAGTACCTGGGCACTGCTCCTGTTTGGGTTCAAAGCCACGCGTGCAGCAGAACATTTATACTACTGCTTTTGCAGAATTGTCACAGAGGGGTTGTATAATTTGCTTTTCAGAAAGAACCCTCAAACCGTTACAAGCCTTCTCTCTACATTTTGGTTCACTTCTTCTTTGCTTTCAGGACAAAGTTGCTACAGAAAGTTTGCCTTTGCTGGGTTTCACCATTGCCCCAGAAAAGGAAGAAGGAAGCATGGATACAGTTTTTCATCTCTACCACAAGCAGACGCTCTTTTATAGCTTCCGAGCAGAGGATAACAATTCAGCACACAGGTATGGGGATAGACTTCCACATGAGCCACTGAGGTTGTGGAGGGATTTTCCTCTCCTTCACTTCAGAACGCCTTCATAACAGATGAAACAAACAGCTTTCAGAATTTTTATTAAGCCAGATTGTATGTGACTGGCCTGACTGACATTAAAAATCTACCTGGTGCTTTTCAGTTCCTTTGGGAAGGAGAATTTGCTCCCTTCTGTAGGTAAAGAAGAAACTGAGCCTCAAGAGTCATAGCTAGAAGTCTGTCAAAGGTGATTACTGTAGATAAACTTCTAGTTTATATGTTATATTTACCCATTTCTTAGTTTTCTCATCAACAAATAATTGTTTGGATTTCCCATTCTAATGGTACTGCTTTCCCATAGTAAGATAGTCACAAAATTTGTAATAAAAATCCAGCACCCCAAGACACAAAGAAAAATAAATGAATATTTATAGGAGGTTTTGTTGTTTTAAATCATACTTCACCAGATTCATCTTTCCTATTCCAAGAAAGCACTATCTTTGAGATTTTACAACAAATTACTGGTCAAGATTGTACTAGAAAGCAAGAGTCCCAGTACTCAGCTCCCCGCTTTAATCACAGAACTATGGTTCCTCATTACAGCTGGGATAGAAAATACAGCCTTCTTCAGGCTTTATGTTCTTAAAATACTTGTTTTTCTTAAAATGCAAAAAAAAAATTTTATATGTACCATTTTTCTTTCCTCTACTTTTTAGGTGGATTGAAGCCATGGAAGAAGCATCCATATTATAGCAGCTTTCACTCAATGAACTTGGAATAAATTCTCAGATTTCTATACATTTCCAGCAATCCACTTCTGACTTACAAAACTGAACAGTGTATTTCAAGCCCACTGGCCACACACACTGGATCTGAACTGTTTCCAGCTTGCTCTTTTTCTTCCTTCTTCTTACACACACACTGTTGCAAATGAAAATTTCAAGATAAAAGATTATTTATGGTGATCTTTATGTCTGTGCAAGTTCAGCCTGTACTATAAGCTTCTCTTCTGATCCCACAGTAAACTAAGTCTAACATCAAGACCAGGAAACACATGGAAATATTGACTACAGTAAGTAACAGACTCAGTTTTACTTATTACAGAGCACTATTGTATTTCATTGGGTTGGTTTTGATGTCTACTGTGACATGAGAAACAATGCAGTAAACAACAAATGATAATTTAAAGCACTTTATCATTTTTATTGAACTACAGCTTCATTTTCTTCATGTTTCTAAGGAGTTCTGTGGCCTGATTTATTACTCATCCATTAAGAGGTGCCAGCATGAAATTATGCCCTGCGTATGCTAAATTGCTTCCACAGAAAATGAACTAACACCTTCAATTTACCTGGTCTACCAACACTTCACTATGATCCAACATAGTTACTTGCTATCAATTTATAATTTTACATAAATCACTCTAATTTTTGTTAAAGGTTTAGTTTCATGTCACTGCAGTACTTTGAAATGCACTCCTGTAGCTCTACAGATCCAGAAGCTGAATTACATCTCTCTAAATACTTCAGACTCAAACCCAAAGGTTATTTTTAATTTATTATAAAACTATAGACAGTTTTTATTTAACACAGCTACCTAGTAGTGTTAAGATTTTTATCATCTATTTAAATACTGTATGTTTATTTTCAAAATTCCTGTTGTTTCTGCTGTTCTTGTTATGAAAAATGTCATCAAAAGTTTAATCCACATAACCAGCACAGCATTTGAAATATGCTGGGTGGACTGAAATGCACTTGTCTGAATCTGCTTTGCTGGAGTAATTTGGAACTCCTGTTGCCACACCTGTTCTATGTCAGACTGCTGTGGTGCTTTACACTAGCTGAGGATATAGATCTCTGGAGTTTGGGGGGTGGGGATTTTTGTTTGGTTTTGGTTTTTTTGCTCTGTTTTCTGTTTTTGATTTGGTTTTGTTTTGGTTGTTGTTGGGGTGGGGAGGGGTTTTTTAGTGTGTTGGGTGAGGGTTTTTATAAAGAAGATGGAGAAGTGGTGTTCTAATCATTGCAATACAGTGGGTTTGTCCTCAGTCATAATATTTAACTGAGGAATAGAAAGACATCTATGATTAAAATATATCTTCATATAAAAATAACATGCTCAAGAATTTACTTACATTAAATTATATTGGTGGGAATTTTTATTACTTCTATTTTTCCCTTTCTTCAAGGAACTTAATGGACATCTGAATTTCTGACCCTAACAAATTTTTTAGAATTGTCCATATTTAAAGGTCTGTAATATATATCCAAATGGTAAGGTAGATCAGTTTATCACCTGGATAAACATGCTTAAAGAAACAAATACACATCTACCACTAAATGAAAATGTCATTTTTGGGAGGTTTTTTGATACATCTGAGTCTGACCATTCCATTAAGCATATATTATCATTTGCAAACAGAAACCAAGAATGAGAAAAATAAAACTTCTGTATTCTTTAGTTCATGGATGAACAGCAAGGTTAACTCCTTGTTTCATGTAAGAGCCATGGCCTTGCTACCAATACACTGTAGATGTTTATTCCCCCTTGAAAACATTTTGCACTGACAAGAAAAATAAGACAACGTTAAATACAGAGCAAGATCTCTAACCATGGTCTGAAACAAAACAAAATTGCACTACAGAATAACAATATTATGAAGATTTAGGTGCTGACATTTAGTGACTGTTGTATGAAGCTTTCAGTTAGAAGCAGGAAATAAACATGAAAATATTTTGTTGTAAAAAATAAGATACAGTGCTATTAAACATTGGTTTAAGTAATATAGAAAAATAAAAGAGCAAAGCATAACTGCAGTTCTACAGGCTTTTCCTTTACACCATTATTACCTTCTTTAACTCCAGTTTTGCAGTTCCAGTTACTGTTAACAGACACTCGCCTATTAAACAGTTCTCTGACAAACTAAGGAAGAGCATCAAATCACAAGATGGTTCTGGAGACCTTCTGGTAGAAACAGGATTTAGACCTAATTGGTATGATGACATGTTTCAATCACACTGATTTATCTCCTGTAAAGCCCACCTACTTTACTTCATCTTGACTTCAGTTACAGATACAAGTGGTCTCAATGCAGCATAAAGAGAGGAAAAAAATGAAAATGTCCTCACAATTTCAGTCCTACTGTTAACTGAATTTGAGCAAAGCTAATCACCAGAGACAGAAATTTTCATTTCAGAGTTAGCCCAGTAATTGCCTTTTAGAAAATGCTAACATATTAAAATAGAGGTATATACTAAGTTTACTACCTGACATTTATTTACACAGCTTTTTCTTACTAATTTATAGCTAGTATTACTCCTTCAAAACAAAAATTTTGTTCCATGTCTTCAAAAATATTATAAACAAAATTTAGTAGTAAGTCACAATGTACGAGCTGCTCAGCCAACACCTGGGATTCAAGCTTCTCCCATTTGTTGTTTCAGAGTTTATCTGTTTATTAATTGATTTATTAAAAAGCATTAAGGTTATTAGTTATTATCTGCAAATAATATTTAGACCTATTTTATGGTATATGCCTAGTTAAAATCTGGTTTTTAAACAGTTATTAAATTTTTCTTCCAAATCAAAGTACAAGTCATTCAGAGGTGGAGAATACCAATATGACAAGATCCTATACCACTTACACAAGCACGGCTGGTTAAGACCTTGGGCTGCTACCCTTCCTGAGCTGATTCTCTGCTGCTTTTCCCACACAGATATGAATACCAACCAGGCTTACCTGTTTGCATGCTACTTTGATAAAAAAGCAGTAAAAACTATGTTGGCTGTAACAACATTAAGTGAATATCACTGCTTGTGAAGGTGAAGGAAAGAGACGATATTCAGTGAAGGGAAAAGGTATTCCTTTAAATACTAAGGGAAAAAACACTAGTCTAACTCCACAAGTAACTTAGGAATATAACATACAAACTTCTGTGTATTAAAAGCAGTGTGATTCTTCAGCCTGGGTAACACAGTGACACTACTTTTCATCAAGTTTTGACAAGAAATTTTCTAGAATCCAGGGCATTGTTGTATGAGGTCAAAGGTGGAACTTGATGATCATGGAGGTCTTTCCCAACCTTAATGATTTTATGTAGCGGTATTTTTCTGCAGTCAATAAAACCTACAGCAGACAGCAAACTCACTTTTACTAAGAGACAAACATGGAGAAATGAGGGCAAACCCCTCACTTGATGGAGGTCACCAGCTTCCCTCAGCACTGCTGAGCCATGTAAAAACCCAAATGAAAGGCATGAGGACCCATACTTTAAAAATCATCTACTAACACTTAAAAGAGAAATTTAAATTGAATATGGCATTAACAAGACCAAACAGTTCTGTTAAAACCTTGTCAGTCACCTGTAATTGTTGATTTCTTCCATACTAAGTATTGGCTCTGCTCTGACAATTTACCTTAAAAGTTCACAGAAAATTTTAAGCAACTGAAATGAGAAAAAACAAACAAACAACTGAGCTCTACAGTACCGTCTATCCCAAACATTCAAAACACATGAATAACCTCAAACTCTATTTGTATTTTATACTACTTGGCATGCCCTGAGTTTTGACCCATCTTAGTCCATTATGTACTTTTACTGCCACCACCATGGCCAGAGAGAGAGCTTTGGCTTCTTGCAGCCCACACGTTCATTGTAGAAGTCCTCTCCTTTCATACCGAAAGGCTCCTTCCCTCCCTGCAAGTATGCACATCTTACCTCTGTTCCGTAGGGAATTTAGTCTGTTCTTCTGGCAGGGAATAATTTCCACGGGGTCTCTCCCCTTCTCTTTTTGCATGGCAGCTTTGTAGCACGTTTTTTCTTCTGAGGCAACTATCCCACTTAATGGGAGGAGCTAAAACGTACTTGTTACCGGCGGGCGCGTTTGAAAGTGACCGCCACTAAAATCCTTCCTCAGCTAAGGCTGGGAGCAGTTCACTCTTTCCGGGCAGGAGCTGCGGCCTGAGGAGAGGCGCCCTCGGGCTAGCCCGTGCTCCGTGAGGGGAGCGGGCCGTGCTCCGTGAGGGGAGCGGGCCTCGGTGCAGCTCGCGCTCCCGGCAGGACCTGCGGAATGAGGACAGGAGCCCTCTGTGAGGAGCAGAAGGGCAAGCAGGAGCTGATGTGTGCCGGCTGGAATCCCCCATCCCCCGAGGGCCGGATGGGAGAGGGAGTGAAACTACACTTGGCAGAAAGCGGTGGCTAGAGAAGGTGGTGTTTTAATTTTTGGCTTTCTCACCATCCACATCCATTTTAACTGGCAGTTAGATACATTCCCCCCAAGTCTGTTTTGCCCAGGACAGTAATTGTTAAGTGATCACTCTGTCTTTATCTTGACCTATGAGCTTTTTCATGTCATTTTCTCCCCATTCTGCTGTGGAGGAGGAGGGGAAAGTGAGTGAGTGGGTTATCATGTGGCTGCAATCCACGGTCAGCTCATCACAGTGTGGTAGGTAGCTATAACTATTTTCTTTGCTGCCAGTCTAGTTACTAACCTTTGCTTGTAGAGTAATCTCAGTTCTCTTTGATGTTTTTCACCTCTGGCATCTTCTATTAACTTCTCTCCAGTCATAGTTAAGGCCAAAAAGCAGTTTTTACTAACGCTCCTTTATATACCTGTGTATATAAATTTAGCAAATTTCAGCACTATCTAATACAATCTTGCTTATTAAATAAGTTCAGGGCATACACTGTAGTTCTACACTTCATTGAAATTGTTGCAAAAACCAGTGAAATTGGTCACAATGTTAATGCAGCTTTCCTCAACCTTAGCATGCATGGTGGAGCTGTACAGCAAGTATGATTGCTCTCCACCAGAGCTCAGAGTAAAACTGCTGCAAAGCTTTCTCCTGGTGGCAGAAACAAGGAAGGAGGAGGAGACAAACCCTCCTGCCTTCCAAACCTTTCCTCAACTTGCCTCAGGAAACACTGAGGGGGGAAAGCAGCCATTCATATTTGGCTTTAGCATTTTTCATTTTTCCTTTCACTCAATCACACTTTTATAGTATATTTTATGAAGTTAAAAGAAAAATCTGCTTCTAAAGGTATGCACATAACCATATTTTGAGAATCTGGAAATTCTTCATGTATTTAACATTACAGTAGTGAACACCCAAGACATTTTTGAAACATTTTTCTTTATTTATGTATTGCAAACACATCTTCACATCACATACTTTACTAATTCCTGTTCTGTTGAAGTAAGGCTGTAATTCATAGGTCTAGTGCATTAATCATACCCTTACCCCAAAGAGCTTTTTTTTAAGAAAAAACTACAAACAACCCTCCAAAAAAAAAAAAAAA
>VZSE01003956.1:466233-549618 GCA_013398275.1 Promerops cafer | reverse complement strand
GGGCCTGGGGGCGGGCCGGGGGCGTGGCTCGGCGGCGCGCGGGGGGTGCTACCGAAGGCCTTTCGGCAGCGGACGGGGCGTGGCGCAGCCAATGAGGGCGGGCGGTGCGCGCGGCGCAGCCAATGGGGGCGCGGCAGGCCCGGCGCGACGGTCGGAGCGCTGTCGGCGCCGCCAGCCGTGTTGCTGCTCGGTCGGCGGTGTCCGGGTGTGGGCCGGCTTCCTGCCGCCGGGACAATGTACCGGAGACTGCCGGCAGGGCCGGATCCGCTACCCCCCCGTCCCGCCGATGGTAGCCTGCTGGAGGCCGCTCGGTGTAGCCGAGTCGAGCTCCCAGCGTAAAGAACCTCGTTTCATTAAGACAAAGGAACAAATTTCAATAAGTTTTGAATTCGGCCTTTTGCCATGTCTTGTTAGTAGGACCAGACCCTTAAAGCCTCTCAAGCGGAGTTTATGACTGGCTTCTGAAGTTTCACTGCAGCTTAGGGAAAGATTAATGATCCTACACTGTGTTTTGGAGAGCGTATACTGAGCTGGGTGCCACCCTATTACGCTGAAAATAATTTCCTGGTGCTCCAGGTGCTTCTTCCTAGTTTTTAAGTTTCACTTCTTGTGTTGGTTTGGAGGGTTTTGTTGTGGTTGCCTTACAGCTGTTGCTCGGGGCTTTTGCTAGGAAGCTGATTTTGCCTTCTGGGCGTTTGACACCGTTAAGAAGCTTGGCATGGCTGTGTATAGTCTCTGTGCTCCAGCTGGATTTGATCAGATACCCTCAGCTTAAGGTTCTTTTGTGAAGGTTGAAAGTACAAAAAGCCTTGGTGATAACACCAACAACAGCAAATCTGTCAGAGCCATTCTACAGCAAACACTTGTGTTTTGTGTCTCGGAAAGGTACTGTTATGAACAAAGTATCTCATCTGAAGGGCTTCTGTCATCATAAAGCACTGAGAAAACAGCATATTATGAGCATATGGTTATGCTTCTTGCTGAATATAAAAAAAAAATAAGAGGAAACACTGAAAAGGAACCACTGAACAACTGAGAAACCATCCATAAGCTAGGTTTGGTGGAAGTGGTTCATAGTCTTAATCAAGTGCAATACTTCAATAAAATAATGACAAGCTGTAGGAGAAACTAGCATAAAGACAATTTCCGTGGGGATGTCTCAACTTTGATTATGCATTGTTACAAATAATCTTTACTTGACATATACAAAATTACTTTCACATATGTCACAATATAAGTCAATCTTTTTAACTTAATGAATTTTGACATATTTAACAATGTTAGCTTTGTAGAAGTTACATTTGAATGGGCGCTAGAGACATGCATACATTTTTCTGTTACGTGTGTGGCTATTGTTTGCTGTATTTTTAAATTTTATAGTAAATTATTGCTTTGCAATTATAAGCAGAGATTTCCAATGAACATCAAATGAGCCAGCATTCAGGACAAGCCACAATTAAAAATTGAATGCATTAATTGGAAATCTTAATTAAATTTACCTTGGAAGAAACACACCCCTAATAATGGCAATTAAAAGTACATTGGAAGTGGTTTTTTCTTGTTTCTTTGTCTTTGATTTCTTTGTATTTTTTTATAACCCCTGAAGTTGAAGGTGGAGTTACTTGGAATAGGATAAAATGATTCTGCAGTATTTTCTATTCATTGTGATTATAGTATCACATTATAGTAAAGAAATAGTTTAAATAACAGAAGATACATTTTAGATGTAACTGTGTTTTTCCCTTATTGTGTAAGATTACTCTTAAGAGTATGGATTAACATAGTGGTTTGATGGAATGACTCAATGAAATTTTAAGCCAAACAGCATTCTTAGCTTCCTGCTCTCTGGTTCAGCATGTGGTGTAGAAGCAGTTTAACTGCAAGGTTTCTCCTGCCTGAGCTGCCTTTGAGATCTGTGAATTCCACAAACTGCATTAGTACTTGACTTTGAAATTAGTCCTTTCTCATTTATAAAATTAACATCTCTTCTTTAGCTTAAATAGCAGTGTGGAAATAGTATATTAGAGGCTTAATAAAGCTGTACCTCAGCAGTTTGAACAGCATGATTCCAGTATGCATGTCCCATATATGTATGTGTGTGTCTATGTATGTGTGCACACACACATCTATGGCATCTTCTCTTACTTGCCAGATATATCAAGCAGAATTGTGAATTTTCCAGAAGTCATAGCAGAGCTTTCTTTAATACTAAGAAAAAAACCAAACTTTGTGCCTGATGGAAGTTGCTGGCATCTTTCCGAACAGGTTCTCTAATGGTCTTGTTTCACCATGGCAACCAATATGGAGGTGCTGGCTCAGCAGGTAGTGGAGACTCAGCAGGTGGCTGAGGTGAGTGACAGATGATATCACAACAGTTGGTATATGAGATTTTGAAATTAAAAACTTATTAGGGAGTCCCTGCTGTTTACAATTAAGCATAAACGGAACAGAAGATCTTTATAGAAAAGTGTTGCTTTACACTTGGGGACAAGCATGAAACCAGTGCAACTGGGACATGTTTTGTTCATCTTACTTTGTTCTGGTGGTCCCCGTATTAAGAATGCAAGTAGGAAGTTCAACATGAGCTATAGAGAAACTTGGCTGTATTATGAATTGTTTAAAAAATTAATACAACAAAATTCCTTGTCATTTGATCATTAGATTGACCATTTGGGACATGGAAAGCTTCTGCACATAATTGGAATTGTAATCTAGATCCACCACAGTGTTTGAAGTTACCAGTTTTACTTATGCGCTATACTGAATTTACAGCAAGGTCGTTAACTTAAATCAGTTTTTATATTTTGTGCCTACACTTAAAAGAAAAAAAGCACAAAACCTACTTAAAGTGACATTAAGTGATGTCTTGATGCATATTCACTGAAGCTTGGATGCTCAACAGCTGAAAAGTTTTAAATCAACTCATAAACACAAACTGCAAGTGTTCACAGCCATAGAAAATAATCTATCTCCTTCACTATGCAAACGTCAGTCAAAAAATAAACTAGATCTTTTGTCTGATTAAAATGATTTGGTTTAATATCCTTGAAGTTTACTGTGATTTTTCATATGGTTACTTAATTAAGGGATTCAATAAATAATAAAGGGCAAATGGGCTGAGAGACCGCTGTAGATAAGGCCACTTCTCAGACATTAGTTAGGAGTTTTCTTTCACCTATTGAACTAAGATTACACCTGTATATTAAAAATATTTTTAGTTCAAGAAGAAGCCCTATATAAGAAGAAAATATAAGTATAATTCTGTTTTTAGAAGTGGATTTGAGATTCCCTACTTAGAAGTACATTTTTTAAAAAGAAATTTCATTCTTTTTAGCATGGAAAATGGCCTAGTGAGTGTCCTGGAAGTAACATCTATGGAATAGTTTCAAAAAACTTCCTAAGTTTCACAGTGAAAACCAACAAGAGATTTTTCACTCTAGTTTTCTGTACCAGGTATGAATTTGGCAAGCTGCATTTTTTAAAAACCCTTCCAAATATACTTGGAAGGAGAAACCTGTAATGGAAATACCGACAAACTTTATACTATTTTGGTAGAAGTTGGGTGCTGTAATAACATCTAAAGCACATAAAATATGTGACATTTGTAATTCCTCGTGCAGGAAATGCACCGTGGTAACATAGTGTGATGGTTGTATCTTGCCACTGGAGAGATCGCTCCATCTCAAGAGTGTATGAAGCTCTGTGATTTCTTCCTGGCCGGTGGGTAAATAGAGGGCTTCATCTCTTTATAGTATTCAGCTGCTGCTCAAATGATATGCCTGTCTACTGCGTAACACCATGAAAACTTTGTTCATGGAAAAACAGTTGTAAGCAGCATTATCTCGTTAGGAATTCATTAATACTATGACCATGGTAATATTGAATCATTTCTTTATGAATGGCTGGCTGCCTACTATTTGTGTCTTCTGTCAGATAGCTTTTAATACAGCTAAATACATAACTAGTTTTCTTTGAATATGCTAAAATTCTATATTTGTACTCACCATATCTTAGAGAAAATGTAGAATCAAACATGGCACTGGCTTTAAAAAATGAGAAATTTTCGGAGTATCATTTTTTTTATCAATGAAAATTAAATGGAAGATGAGGGTCATTGACCATGCACTGAATTTCAGGTTATGAACTGTGAAGAGACAAGTTGCAACCAGATAAGCTAATGCAAATATTAGCAGCTTTACCTATATCAGCATCACTTTTTCAGCATAACAGCCACATATGTAGTGCATGGGTTTATTGAGAACTGTGATGCTAAGCACCAAATCAGACTGTCATGCAAGTAGGCTACATTGTTTCTCCTTCTTGAGCAATAGTTCATCAGCTTTTTCATGAAACTGAATGTTTCACGTAAGTTCCTGAATGTGCTCCAGTGTTGCATATATTTTTGTACTTATTCTATTATTAGGACTTTTAAAAATTGTTCTTGCAATGGTTTCAAATGGTTTCACTGCTTTTACTTGCTTCCGCTTTATATAGTGTTGCTTGTTTAATTTTTTTCCAATTGTGCATTTCTGAATAGATTGGATGAGAGTTCCATTTTCAGTGTTTGAAGTTGCCATTACTTACAGTTCGTGAAACTGAAGAACACAGAGCAGCTAGGGGATTCAGAGGGAATTTGAGCAGTTTCTCCTCATCCTGAGCAGCTTTTGAAAAGCAGGAAAAAGACTTAAGCCTTAATGCAAAAATAAGTAATGCTGCTTTTCTCAAGTATTTATTTAGTACTGTCACTGTGCAATATGCAAATGGCCTAGGTGCAGTCCCAGCACCAGCTTAGGTCTGACTTGAACACTGTTTAAGAAAAATGTGTTGTTTTTGTTTTTAAAGTGGAAGTGCATTCCCTATGTAGTACCTGTGATTTTAATGCAAAATTTAAAAAAAATTNGGATGTGTGGTGGTGGAAATAAGGGCTATTTCATGTTTCCAACAGCAGCTCTGGTGTAACCAGGAATAACTTTTAGTAGTTGCTAAAACTGTCCTTGGCCAGCTCTCTGTCAGCCACAAACTATTCCTGGTGCATCCCTTTTCCTGTCAGAGGCTACAGGGAGAGAGTCACATGAGGTGACTGTTGAGCCCTGTGCTTCCTGGATCTTCTTTACGACAGCTGCATTGCTGGAGAATTTTCAGTTGCTTTCAGTTCCCTCAGTGTCCTGATAGGAAACTATCAGAGTCTCGAGTCTTTCGGAAAGCATGTTTTCCCATGGAGCTCAACAAATACTGGATATCTTTGTCACATAAAATTATTTTCTTGACCATCTTCAGACATTTCTGACATGTTACATCATAAGTAGTTCTGCAATTCAGATTTTGGTCCAGATGAAGACAGTGTGCTGGAAAAGGAGAGTGGAAACACTGTTGTTCTGATGGAATAAGTTCTTACTTTGTTTTAAGAATTAATGAAGTGTGACATGAGACCCTTTAATATTTTATTGCTATCATTGGCCACTTGCTCATTTCTGATGATTTTTCAAAGTGGAGTTTTGATGCAAAGTCTTCCCAAACAATTTTTGGTTCAAATACAGCTTTTCTCAAGTTCCTAGGTAAAAGACCTAGACATACCATGAGCCTGAGAGGTATCTCACAGAAAGTGCACATGGGAGTAAGGAGATCGTATTTGGTTTAGGCAGTTTGGCAGCATTTGAACTGAAGACTGTTGCCAGATGTGGCATAGCTGCTGGTGTAATAGAAGTGTGGGGTGTTATATAAAAGCTGGTCTGAGATATTCTTTAGCATGCAGATGTGCCAGTTGCAGTTCCTTCTGTGACTGTTGCCTTTTTATGTGCTATACAAGACCTTGCACTGGCATCCTATTAGGGCAGTTAAACTAGAGTTCTTCTAGTGGTGAATTTGACTTTTATCTGCCATCCTACAAAGGACCCAAGTGGTCAGAAGAGCTAATTGAAACTTTTTTAGATATGTCTTACACCTGTGAAAGAAATATATTTGGATCTACATTTTTTGTAAAAGCATATTATTAATTTAATAGCTAAAGATACTCATTAGGAAAAATATCTATGGAAAAATAAGTCTTTCTGGTTTGATTTGAGTTGCAGATGTAAAACTTGGTACCATATTTTTCATTGAAATTCTTCAGTTGTTTTATGGGTGCTGTTAAAATATTTGGTCTGTGATTGCTTAATTATGCTTTAATTACTATAGGAAAGATAATAGAAATTGTTGTCCCTGAAATTGGTTTACACATAGTGTATTCAAGCAATACAATTACTTTGGCTTTTACTGGAGTGAATATAGAAAATGTTTTTCTGCTTATGTTAGAAAAGATTAGAGGCTTCAAAAATTCCTCTC
Organism: Promerops cafer; assembly: GCA_013398275.1. Lineage (NCBI taxonomy): Eukaryota > Metazoa > Chordata > Aves > Passeriformes > Nectariniidae > Promerops > Promerops cafer. Next base: position 543,297 of record VZSE01003956.1, on the reverse strand, counting down.
TATGTGGCCAATGGATTATTCCTTCAATTAATTGCTCAAATACTGCTTTTATAATCAGTGTAATGGGGAGAAATAAGCTACAGAAAGGACTGAAATTTGGTTAGTCAGTAAAGATATTTATTATATATGTACATATGCTCATACAAACACACATAGATGCATATGTACATGATGGGCAAATCAGTAAATTACTGTATAAACTTGACTATATGCCTATGAAGAGATTTATTTCTAACGACATAAAATAATGAAATGCTTGGAGAAGCTTAGCTTCAAACTACTGATTTTATATATACATATATATTTTATATATATACACCCATCTACTGGAAGTTTAATCTGACTTCCACTAAAACTTAGAAACTGAAATACGTCGAAAAAGATAAAGGGAAATATACAATTATATATATTTATGTTTAAAAAGGGGGAAATTATTAATAATTAAAACAGAAGAAACCAAATTTAATTTTGCCAGGCCTCAAAATGCACCTAATTGCCAAATACTTGTTTTTAGTTTAATGACAAAAAAGGTAGATACATGTGTTTAAGTGTATTTTTATGTTTCTTGGGCTTTGTGCAGATTTTCTATCTCACTTAAGGCAAATCATTATTAATTTCTATAAACTTCAGCATATGAAATTATTGCTAGTGGTACTTACTGGTTTGAGAGCCCAAGCAATTGTATTCTAGATACAAATAATACTTTCTTCTATACTAGATCACAGTTAGTTGACCTAACATTTACAGTGAATCCCTGCTGTAAATACACTACTTTAGGTAATTATGTATAGATATTATTTTTAGAGATGTACAATAGATGATTGTGTTTTCTGTCAAGTAAAGTGTCTAATTTCAATAGTGAGCATATTTCTGTGCTGTGGAGTCCTTGAAATTAGAAGAAGATACTAATGCTACTTAAACACCTAAGTTATTCATTTGCTGCAGGAGCTTTTGTAGTGGAAGTCTACTGGATTTTGTTGTTTATTGTTGTTAATAAGTTTATTGTTGTAAAACCTGTCTAGTACATGGTCACTTTCTCAAAACTTCACGTATCATAACTTTAGCAAATTTAACTTTCAGAAATCTTAAAAATATCTTCTGTTTTCATCCATTTGTCAGCTTTCACTGCAGCCTCATAAAAATGTTTTGTTGTGGAATGAACTTCTAAAGCCAAAGATGCTCTGCAGGAAATCTGATGGATTTTCCTTTCAATTTTGCTAATTTGAAATTAATTATCTCGAGTGATATCACATGGCACAAACAGGACCAGAGGATCAGGCCCAGCCAGCATGGGTTTAGGAAAGGCAGGTCCTGCCTGACCAACCTGATCTCATTTTATAATGAGGTAACCCACCTCGTGGATGAAGGAAAGGCTGTGGATGTGCCTACCTGTATTTCAGCAAAGCCTTTGATACTGTCTACCAGCACTGTCCGAGAGAGGCTGCAGCCCATGACTTGGACAGGTGCATCTTCGTGGGGTTAAAAACTGGCTGGGTGACTGGGGCCAAAGAGTGGTGGGGAGAGTTGCCACATCCACTATTCAGTCACTGGTGGGGTTCCTCAGGGCTCAGTTTTGGGCCCAGTTCTCTTTAATATCTTTATGGATGACTTGGGTGAGGGGATTGAGGCCAAGGCCAACAGTGTGAGGTTCAGCAAGGCCATGGGTCCTACTGCTGGGTCACCACAACCCCACACAGCACTCCAGGATTTGGGCAGGGTGGCTGGAAAGCCACTCAACAAGAAAGGGCCTGCAGGTGCTGGTCAACAGTGGCTGAATGTGAGCTGGGTGTCACACAAGAAGGCTAATGGCATCCTGGCTTGGATCAAGAACAGTATGGCCAGCAGGACCAGGGTAGCGACTGTCGCTCAGTACTGGCCACTGGTGATGCCACACCTCAGATCATGGGGTCAGTTCTGGGCCCTGCAGTGCAAGAAAGACATTGAAGGCAAGGGCTGAAGCGTGTCCAGAAAAGAGCAACAGAGCTGGAAAAGGATCTGGAGAGTCAGTCATTGAGGAGTGGCTGAGGGAGCTGGGTTTGTTTGGCCTGGAGAAAAGAAGGCTCAGGGGGACCTTCTCAATCTCTGCAACTCCCTGACAGGCGGGTGGAGCCAGGTGGGGGACAAAAGGAAATGGCCTCAAATTGTGCCACATGGGGTTCAGGTTGAACATACTTTGCAAACCCAGAAAAAGACATGGCTGTTCAGTTCCAAAATGTTTAAAGAATTTCCATGCAGGTACCTTATATCTGTCTGTCTTTCTCCTTGAACAATGTGGAAGAATAGACTATTCTTTATTTCCAAGCTGCCTGCAGTACATTGTGGTCTAAGGTTTGAAGATGCACCAATGACAGGCTAAGGATTCTACAACTGAACAACTGTCAAACAGTTTTAAAAGACCTTCTTGCTCTAATTTAGACTTTTTAAAGGGCACATCGCTTCATTAATAATTTGGCATGGAAGACGAGATCATCCATTAAGAGTCTGGATTTTTGGGAGTCTTTTTTCTCACCTAGATATCTTGTTTTCTGCAGCTGAAAACTTTGAATCATCCAAAAATTAGAAGACGCCTCTTATTTCTACATCTCTCCTGTCTATTTTCCTCATTTAACATGCAACTTTTGTGACCTGTGTATTAAAGATAATTGAAGATTATATGTTTAATTTTAGATGACACTTTTACCGTATGTGGAACTACTTATGGTACAGGCAGTACGGGAGTAAATGGTATGGTTTCATTAAGTCTTGTGTATTGTAATACCTCTGCTTCCCCAAAGAGACTGTAGTCCATATTCCTTGCTATCCAAACTGTTTTTTCTTTCTTTATGTCATAAATTAACTTTTCTGTATATTAAACAAAGATTTTCAAAGCAAGCTAGAATTGAAACTGCCCTGTTGTCCAGCTGTACAAATTTTGATTTAATTCCAAGTTTGTTTAAAAGAGGATTTGATAAAAACAACTTGTGACCATCCTGGTTTTGGACACGTTACTGCAGGTAACAGGTTCATAGAATGGTTTGGGTTGGATGAGACCTTCAAGATCATCTAGTCTAACTCCCTGCCAGGGGAAGGGACACTTTCCACTGTCCCAGGTTGCTCCAAGCCCCATCCAGCCTGGCCTTGGGCACTTCCAGGGATCCAGGGGCAGCCACAGCTTCTCTGGGCACCCTGTGCCAGGGCCTGCCCACCCTCCCAGGGAAGAAGTTCTTCCCAATATCCAATCTAAATGTTATCATGCATGTTTAATTCAACATTTAACATTTTTGCTCTGAAAATAGCTTTGCAAGGGGTTTTTCAGGCTAAGTATTCAGAACTAAATTTGCATTATAGTTTGGTAGTCTAGAAAGGTATGGAATAGGACAAGAAAAAATAGTATTCAGAAGTAGTGCGAAAGTCTCTGTTATTCAAAAGAACTTTGAAGTTATTAAAAGGGGAACAACTTAACATTTTACTTACAGAAGAAGAAAATGAGACAAGTGTATAATTGAAAGTTGAAGAAGGTATTTCTGCATTTCAGTAAGCTAAAAGATCCTACAGTACTTATCCAGTGATTCATTTGAGCAGAGTGGTGATGGTAGTGGTGGTTTGGTTTTGTCAGGTTCACTCCATTTCCAGAAAAAGAAAATATTCTGATAATTCATTGAAAGCCAATCCAAGTTGGTTAAATGACTGTAACCTTTCCAGTAAATTTAGATTCTAAAGTTATAGGGCTATCTGATCTTTTATAAATATAGGTATTTTTAAAAGTGTTCAATACCTTAACAGTGAATTAAAATTCTGTGTGTTATTCACAGGTGCCAACTGTTCAGACTTTGCTATCTGAATCTCCAGTGATGACCAGCCCTTCCCAGCGTATCCAGATAATTTCCACTGACTCCTCCGTAGCTTCACCACAACGCATTCAGGTAAAAATCCATTAATTAACCAACTATCATATCTTCCCTTTTTTTTTCCTCCTCCTCCCACTTAGCTTCATACAACAGCATGCTAAAGACTGTGGAATACTTCCTTTAAGTCCTGTGAAATCAGATAATTTTTAGTGAAAACTAAAATTCTTTTTCCCTCAGTATTTATTTGGTGCTGACTAAATAGCTGAATATAATAGTTAGCCATTATGGAGTATTTACACACATTAAACCTTGCCTACACAAGCAAATCTCCTGAGCCCTGGCCACAGCAAAGGGTGAGATATTGTCAACAGAAATCTGAGATTGTCTCCGAGTGCATTCCTCCTCCCACTTATTTAGGAGCCAGTAGGACATTAATCTATTTAGCACAAAGTTGGCCTTTGGGAATGCAGTGCAGTGGGCCTTTGTTACTGGTAGATAATAAAAAGATGTCATTAATGTATCAGAATGTATTCAGTGGCAAATTATACAGGACTTACTAAATTTTAATGAAATATAATGCATACTGATACGGTTACTCTACCAGACAAAATAGAAATCATGCTACCAGACAACCGTATCAGAAACAGAAACCTTCCATCACAAGAGAATCTTGAGAATCAGCATGTGAAACAATAAGGCTGCCTGATTCCATCTTCTGTTGATAACTTTAGGGAGTAATATCTTACGTAAAATATGTTGGTAAAAAATGCATTGGTAAATATTAACTGGGGAATATCTCCTTAGTGCCATTTATAAAGAAAAACTGGAGAGAACTACTGTGTAGTTTTTCACTGATATAATTCTGAGATGGAATGGTTTTAAAACAAAATTTACTGTGGTTATTAATTTCTTCAATGTTTTACAGATTGTGACAGATCAGCAAACAGGTCAGAAAATTCAAATAGTGACAGCAGTGGATTCAGCTGTGTCTCCAAAGCAACAGTTCATTTTAGCTAGTCCAGATGGAACTGGTGCAGGAAAGGTGATCTTGGCAGCACCTGAGACATCTAATGCCAAGCAGCTTATCTTTACCACCACAGACAACATTGTGCCAGGCAGAATTCAGGTAAAGACAGTAATTTAGATAAACCATGGAATTTTTGTTTGAATTTTTTTTTTGTTTCTAAGTTAAGTCTAAATTGCTTTAAGGCCAATTGCAGTAGTTTTTTCATGACATGGATCAGACATACTAATTTTAGGCTTCATTGTTCAATCATAAATCCTTCAGTCTTCATCTACCTCATATATTCCATTGCACTCATCATCCCTCTGTGTGTGTTCTCATTCAGGTTCCAAAGACATAAGGGAATACTTAAGATAGTGCTTGTGAGAAGTGCCAGGATTTCTCAGTCTGCTCAAGATTCACTGATACACAGAGATACAACTCACCTGAGCAAATTTACATGAGTTCGTACTTTACATTCAGTATCAAGACATTGCAATAAAACTCTGTTATGTTTTTTTGTGGGTCTTGAGCATAACCTACATGAACAGGAGCTTTGCAAAGCCAATGATGTAACAATAATCTACCTCTCATGAAATTTCAGATTTCTTCCTAGCAGTCTTAAAAAAAAGAATAAAACAAACAAAAAAGTGCCTGGTCTCTCTTGTTACTGTTACAATAGAGAATATTTTACAGGAGGAAGAGTAATTTTTACATAACTAGTTTAGAAATGGTATTACCAGTCTTCTACAATTCATTTTTCCATGCTAAATGTATCTGACATTACAGAGGGGTTGGGTTTTTAAATTTTTCTTGGTTAAATGGCATGTTCAGAACAGAAGTTTTGGAGTCCAAGGCCTTTGGAAGCTAAACTGTTCCTATGGTAGATCTGAGCTCCAGGATATCCCCTCTGAACCATACATCCCTAATAGCTAGAGAAGAGCTACATGGGAACAGCATCTGAAAGCCAACTGTCTTTGGCTTAATATAGCAGCTGCTTGAGGGTATTTGCAAGAAGGGAAAAATACTATTGATTGCACAAGTGAGGAAACATTTGTACTAAACAAAGCTAGAAGTTTTATTTGTAATGTGTTTTGATATGACTGTTTCAAAAGTCTCACTATTGTCAATAAGAACTCTCATTAAATTGAATTTTATACTACTTAATTTCATTCCACATGGCATACTTCATAAATTCAGTCCCCTCTTCTTAGCTGATACATCAATCTTGATCTATAGGCAAGACTCCTTACCTTTATATCTGACTAATTACCTCATTTTGTTCTGGAATTTTGCTTTAGATAGTGACAGACTCTGCTTCAGTGGAACGTCTGCTAGGAAAAACTGATGTTCAGCGGCCCCAGGTAGTAGAATATTGTGTAGTCTGTGGTGATAAAGCATCAGGTAAGGAAGCCTACAAAGTGGTATTGAAGGAACTTGCTTGAAAGGATGACTGGGATGAGGAGATGATTTTTCACGTGCTTTAACTGATTTTAGTTATGCTCATGGCAAAAGCAAATGAGTTTTTAAATGGAAAAATATAACATACTCTGTATCTATACACAAAAAATAGCTAAACTCTGCTTGGAAGAATATTAGGTTTTCTCCTTGAAGTGGAGCATATGATAAATTGGCTGAAAGATAAAATAATGATTAAATCGCTCCTGGTAATTGATAAAGACTGCTTGAAGCATGGGGTCAAGTTCCCCACAGTGATACGCAACCATGAAGTAAACATGTCACCTAAAAATGTCTAACTACTCCAAGAAAATGCTTCTTAGTGCTCTCTAACAAGCCTAACACTTCCTGGTAGATTTTATTCCTCTACTATCACAAAACAAGGCAAGCAGAGATCACGTGAATCTTCAGTGCTTCAGATCCATGCAGTAACAAGGAGTCCTAAGACAAAAATTTTATATTAGCCAAGGAGGTGTTCTGTGCTTTCATCCTAGAGAGGAGACACCTGTCTCTTCTGTCTCTTTTTCACACTTTCTTTTACTACTTAGTTTATGTAATTAAAACAATACCAGAATTAATATGGACAGAAAATTTAAATTAAGATTGCATTTGAAATTTTGGTGTAAAATTTACTTGTTTTCTGAAATTACTTGAGCACTTAGCTGGTTTGTTCTCTGAATGTATCCTATAGTCTGTAACAGCAGATAGAATTGTATCTGTACTTACACAGAATGGGAACTACACCTTCATCAACTGCATATTCAGAATAGCCTGAGCCTTCCTCTCTTCTCTCCACTCTCTCACCAAAATCCCTGACAATAGGTAAACCAGAAATAATCTTGTGAGACTGTAGTAATGCTTTCATGGTCCAAAATACTGGTACAAATAGAAAACAAATTTAAAGGGTAACTTAGTGTTTTACTTGCTTAAAATGAATATTTCTATGCTAAAATATAAGTAATTTCCAACTGATAATATATATGTTTCCTAGGTCGTCACTATGGTGCTGTCAGCTGTGAGGGATGCAAAGGTTTCTTTAAAAGGAGTGTAAGGAAGAATTTGACCTACAGTTGTCGTAGCAACCAGGACTGTATCATCAACAAACACCATCGGAATCGATGCCAGTTTTGTAGGCTTAAGAAATGTCTAGAGATGGGCATGAAAATGGAATGTGAGTGTTAAGTACTCAATGTGATATTGTGCCTACCAAATAACAATTATGTGGATTACCACTTGTTAGTGATGTTGCTTGAAGGAAACAGAACTTTTTGGCAGCATCTATTGCACCTTTCTTTCATCACCATTTTATGTCTGAGGAGCAGTGGTGGTTTGTTTCGAACCACGTCTCCAAGTACTGTTGTCTTTGAGGAGCCCAGCTTATAGCCTCACTTAGAATGCATGTTCCAAACACAGTGTATGTTTATAGTAGAAAATATTTTGACATGGATTGAGATGAATCTAATACTCTGTTTTGAGAATCTGCTTTCCTTCCGGTTTATTTTTGCGGCTTTTTCAACCGGTGATAAAAAGTAGTTAGTCTTTTTTCTTTTTCCTCTTTTTAAATTTTTATTTTAATTTGATAATTTGTGAGCAGTGTTTTATGAGGCATTGTATAAACTGTCATATGTTTTGAAATATGATTTCATGTTTGTATGCAGTAGTACTTCATACATTTCCAGTGCTAGCAGCCAAACACTTTTTTCAATATATTTTTGTTTTCAGTTTATATCACCCGTTCTTCAGTTTAGCACTATGTGAAACAATTACAAGTTTGTTTTGTGATCTGATCTAAGCAGGGTAAGTTCCAACCACTGAGTTCAACGGAGGCAGAACTTTAAGCTGTAATAGGAACATAATTGTTGTATTTGCACGCTGAAACTCCAGACCTATTGTGATGATTCTGCTGCTTTGCACACAATGTGCTGAATATAAGATGAGACGTTTGTACAAGAAAAACTGCTGCAGTTACACAAAGTAAACCTTTCTTATCCCAGTATGATTAGGGTATATGTTTATTGACTCCACTGGCTTTGGGTTGGGCTTCTGATTAATTTATATGTATTCACCAAGCAAATAAATTTGATATGCCAACTTTTAAGCCCCTAAATTTTGCTAATAGTAACAATAATAGCAAAAATAAAATCAGGAACTAAGTAACTCTTGCTGGTTTTGAGGATGACTTTCTGTAATATATTTAATAATAGTATTCTAATATTATAAAGATGCACTTTTCACTTTCTTTAAAAGTTACATAGTAACTGCATCTTACTCTTTTTATTAAAGTATTTGCTACACTTGTTCAGCACTTCAGGGACTGAACTTAATTTGTTTCAATTCTCAAGTATAAATATAGATGATTAAAGGGTTAGTTTTGGAACACTCTTCCCTAACTGGGTGGAATTAATGGCTGTGAGTCAAGTGTATGTCATGCAGACAGTATCCTCTCAAGGAATTAACCTGCATCTCTCAGGTGACTTGCCACTCTTGATTTTTCAGGGTTCCATCTGGGTTTGCATTGTTTTGTGTCATCCAGAATAGGAATGTGCCTAACATTTAGATATAGCTGTGCCTGAAAAAAAAAACAAAACCAAAAAAACCCAACAAATTGAAAACACAATCTGTAGAATCTTATAGAGAGCAATATTTTATTCTAGATCAGGAAAACTTGAAGCAAAAGATTAATCTGTGACTTTCTTACTTAAAAGTATATATAAAAATACACATCCTCACAGATATAGGAACATTGGAGCCTGCAATTCTTCACTCTTGGTATTAAATTTCCAGTTTTGCACTGAGCTGGTACACTGTCATAACTGCAGGAATTTTACTTACTTTTTGTATTTTTTGTTTGAATGATTTCCTTTCAAATCTGTATGTTACTATCTTTATGTAGCGGTGCAAAGTGAAAGAAAGCCTTTTGATGTGCAGCGTGAAAAACCAACCAACTGTGCAGCTTCTACTGAAAAAATCTACATAAGAAAAGATCTTCGAAGCCCTCTAATAGCAACTCCAACATTTGTGGCAGATAAAGATGGGACACGGTGAGTACCTCAGTTCCACGCATCTTATTTCACATTATTTGTGCATATTAGTTTGCAGTCACACCTATCTTCTTTCTCCCCTCTGCTCTCAGAGGGAACAGAAAAGCACTCTAATGCACACATCATCTGTTTCCATTACCAAGGCCAGTGTAGGTTCAGCTTCTCATGGAAGTTTTTATGTCTGCATACAGGTATGTACTTTTCAGTTCAGAGCTGGCTCTTGTCCAGCCAGGTCAGAGCAATACAGAGCAAGTGAATAATATTCGAGCAGAAAGCATGTAGGCTAATGCTGTATTGTATATGGGTTAGCATTTCTGTGAAATCAGATCTGCAAATGGCAGACTTAGGCTTCCTTCTCCTAAAGACAGCAGTTAGGGAGACTCAGTGACTGCTGATTCAGATCCCAAGAGACAGGTTTCAACAACAGCAAAACAGCAGCTTCCTTTTACTATATGGAAGATACTCCAAGATGGTTCCTGCACTCTCAGATGTCTCCTTAGGCAACGGGTGTGAAAATGTACATCATTGCAAACAAAGGCAAGATTTCTTTTTTTCTGAATAGAATAAAAAAAGTCTAGGTTAAATACGGCATTTTTAAAACTGTAGTTTATGAATGGTTGAGAACCACATAAAAAATTGGATTTTATTATGCAGTTTTCATATGGGGGGAAGTGTGTGCATTTAATTTTTTATATACATATTCCTCATTGAACAAATGACACTGCAGTTAGGAAGTTTGGGCTGCAGGTTTCTTGGAGAATTGTTTTTCAGTGTTCTTGTTTGAAAGAATTATTCACAGACACATTTGCTTCTTAGAAATTTCCTTGAGCTACAGATCCATGACAGATCTATAAACACTACTATAGTCATTAAGAACCACTCTGTTATTTATGTAGGATTCAGATTTGCATAATGCTTGATAATTTGCTGCCTGTGCTTGTTCACAATGATAGTTGTTAGTGTCAGACCCCTTGTACTGTAATGTCCTGCAGCCTTGCACCTGTGTTGTGTGCACTGGTATCATGTTATGGACACCTGGAGCATCACATAAGTAGCAAATAAACTTCTTGCTGACTGCAAAGACTTTCCACTGTCACCCTAAATTAGATACAGCAGAGGGGAAGGATATATGGTCAAAAAGCAGCAGAAATAAAGGCAGCAGAGGTTTTATGCAGACTTTGATTCCATGTCAGTTTGTGACTATATTTTGGAATACAAAAAATATTTTTATGACTTTTATTCAGTGCTGGCCATTGTCTTGGTTGGAATACAGAATTATGCCTTCCTTCAAAGTCTAATATAAAACTAGAGCTACTAGGTGACTTCTGAGAGCATGAGATGACAACGACTTTCCTTAAAGCAGACTAAACCAGAACAAAAAGCAAATGAGAAGATACGCATTTGGGAAGCTGTCATTATTTTGCTCTGGAAATTAAAAAATATTTCAGTCTTTCTGTGTTTCAAGCTACTTTTTGGGAACTGTTTCAGAAAGACTCAAGTCCTGATAAATAAACAGTAAGCTTCACTAAATTGTTTATTTAAAAACTGGTAATTCCTTTTATGCTGTCGTAAGTTGTTACACGTTCTTCTGATTAATGGAAAATACTACTGACCATCGCATGCCTTTTGCTTTTGAACAGGTCAGCCGGTCTTCTTGATCCGGGAATGCTCGTGAATATTCAGCAGCCTTTGATCAGGGATGATGGTACAGTCCTCCTAGCTGCTGATTCCAAGGTATTACTGGCTCACTTCAGTTCTGAGCATATCTATTAATTTGTCCAGATTACTTTATCTGTTGTACATAGTCTCAAATAGCTGTTGCTCTTGAGAAGATGAGGTTGTGATAAGTGTGAAGAACAATATGAATGGATGTAATAAATTGATCAGTAGGATTGTGGTTTCTTTTGGCAAGCATATTTCTGCAAAAGGTCAGCCACAGGTTGTTCTCAATATGATGTCTCATCTGGGACTATGATTGATAATTAGAATAGGATTTAAAGATAATTGAGAGCTATTGTTCTTCCTGGCATTCAGGAGGAAGGAAAAGGTGCATAGGGGAAAAAGAACAAAAAGATTAAAAATGGGGGGGGAATTATATATGATAATATGTATAATAATATTATAGTATATAATATATATAAGTATATATAATATATAAAATCATAATATATATAATAATGTTATATATGATAATTTTTATTTACTAATACAGTGTTTTCTTTTTAGGCTGAAACAAGCCAGGGTGCCTTAGGAACACTAGCAAATGTTGTAACATCTCTTGCTAATCTCAGTGAGTCACTAAATAATGGAGATACTTCTGAAGTTCAACAAGAAGAGCAATCTGCAAGTGAGATTACACGGTATGCATTTATATTGACACCTTATTTAGTAATTTGTGTTCTATGTGGTGTATCCTTGCACTCATTCATTAAAGGAATTGGGCATTGTTACACCAGAGCCAGTATAGATTGCCAGATTGCCCCTACTTTGAAACACAAAACCAGTTCTTTTGAAATCGGTTTTGGCTCTTGCCCTCTTGTGAAGAACTGCATCCTCTGTTACAAATGTAGTGTTCTGAACCAGATTTGGTTCTCAGAAAAATAATAAATGACTAGTTTGTGACCTTGAAAGACTCTGAAAATAGCAGCATTTCAGCACCATTTTATTTCACAAGTGTGTTTTATGTAAGCTTCTCCTGTGCAATGCTTGTGCCCTAAGCTCTGCTCTGTAGGGGTTTGCATTACTGCAGATTTATTTTTAAGATTGTGCTGCCATAAAATCTCCTGGTAATGTAGATTTAGAAAGATTTTGAAGTCTTTCTTTTCTTAATGAAAAATATATGAAAAAGGAGCATGGAATATTAAAATTTTCAGCACAGCTTGAGATTCGCAAGGCTGGGATTTTTTTGTTGGATGGTTCTGGTTGTGGTTTTTTGTGGGGGGGAGGCAGGTTGGTTGAATTTAGCAGTATAGATTAATAAGATAAAATACTTGGACTCAAAACTGTCTACTGTTTCTCAGAAAGAAGATTTCTAGGAGGAGCTTAGCTGTCATGGTTTAGGAATGGTATTCTCCAATTTAATGTTCACACTTAAACTATGCTGCCACTTGCTCCCCCTCTGTCTCCAGTCAGAGGCACAAAAGGCAGAGATGATGGGTTGAAATAGGAACAATTTACTGGAAACAGCAATGAGACTAGCAATCAAACAGTAACAGCAAAATGAAACAGTAATAGCAACAATATTAATAACAAAAGGTATAAGAAAAGAAAAGATTTACAAAGAAAAGCCCCCGACAATAAAAAAATACCAGACCAGTCTGCCTACTACACCAACTGGGAAACACCTCNATGGTATTCTCCAATTTAATGTTCACACTTAAACTATGCTGCCACTTGCTCCCCCTCTGTCTCCAGTCAGAGGCACAAAAGGCAGAGATGATGGGTTGAAATAGGAACAATTTACTGGAAACAGCAATGAGACTAGCAATCAAACAGTAACAGCAAAATGAAACAGTAATAGCAACAATATTAATAACAAAAGGTATAAGAAAAGAAAAGATTTACAAAGAAAAGCCCCCGACAATAAAAAAATACCAGACCAGTCTGCCTACTACACCAACTGGGAAACACCTCTCTGGGGGGAGAGAGGGAGAGCACAAGAGAGAGGACATTAATTAAGGCTCTTAAGTCTTTCATTTGAACTCTTCAGGTGAAGTGAACTGGTATTTTAAAATACACTGCAATGTCAGCTTATGTTAACCTCTTACTCTTCCTTTAAAGCAGAAAAAAAAAAAAATAGAAATCCCTCTCCCAAAAAAAATCTAGGCAAAAAAGTGGCAAAGAAGCACTATACCATAATACTGTCCACTGGTATGAAATTGGAACACAAAATTCTTCTTTACATCTAAGCTCTGTTAATCCGAAGAGAATTTACAGTGATTTATTTGGGTAATGACCCAGCAACAGCTTGAGTATAAAGGAGACCAGGGACCAGTCTCTCTTGTGTTACTGTCATAAGGCTTTTAAGGCTCTGTCTATACCGGGAGATCAGGAGTGCCTGGCCATATTTCATCTTAAGGGAAAGGAAATTCAGGCATATTGTCTAGAAGAAAACCACACTGTTCTCCAGTGTTCCAAAAAGCTGGAGATCAAGGATGTGAACAAGGACAGGGACTTTGTTCTTCAGAATACATCTGGTCTGTAATCCTCACCGAATCTGTGAGAAGGGGGGATAGTGAATGCTAAGTGCAAGAGGACTTTTGTGGTTTAAGCCCAGCAACTAAGCCTCACAGAGCTGCTCCCTCATTCCAGTGGGACTTGGCAATAGAATCAGAAAGATAAAATTAAGAAAACTTGTGGGTTGAGATAAAGACAGTTCAATAGGCGAAGCAAAAGCCAAACACACATGCAAAGTAAAGGAATTAATTCACTACCTTCCATGGGCAGTCAGGTGTTAAGCCACCTCCAGGACAGCAGGGCTCCAGCATGTGTAGCAGTTACTTCCAAAGACTAACGCCATCACTCCAAACATCCCCCCACTTCCTCCTTCTTCCCCCTTTTTTATATAACTGTGATGTCACAAAGTATGGAATAACCCTTTTATCAGTTGAGGTCAGCTGTCCTGGATGTGTCACCTCCAAACTTCTTGTGCATGCCCAGCTTCTTCACTGAAGGGAGGACAAGAAGCAGAAAAGACCTGTACACTGTGCAAGCATTGCTGTGCATAACAAAAACATCTCTATATTATCAACATTGTTTTCAGTACAAATCCAAACCACAGCCCCATACTAGCTACAGTGAAGAAAATCAACTCTATCCCAGCCACAACCAGCACAGCACAAGGCCCCTTTACTAGTACAAATACTAGGATAAAACTATCAGAGCAGGATTTACAGTATGAAATCCTTCCCTTACAGGGGAGATGTTTTACCAGCAATATGTGGGCACATCTATTTGTTTTATTAATGCCCAAAGAGTACAGAGGGACCAAATTGTAATGAAAAGTCTGACCTTGTGTCAGCCTAAAGAGTTTTTGAGTATGTTGCCTCTAAGTGGAAATACTTTATAGCATTTAATTTGAGCACTATGAATTTTTTAAGATCTAAGGAGGCACTTTTTCATTGTTTACTTACTTTTTATTTTTTAGAGCATTTGATACTTTGGCTAAAGCACTTAATACCACAGATGGTACAACAGCTCATAACTTGGCAGACGGGATGGATCCTACAGGAGGAGGGAATATTCACGTAATCAGTAGAGATCAGTCAACACCAATTATTGAAGTGGAAGGACCCCTACTTACAGATACACATGTCACATTTAAGGTATGTGCTTCTTTAAATGTCTTACTAAACAAACTAATGCTTAAGATGTATGAGCTCTTAAGCATAATTTCTTGTCTCGTATTCCCAATTTGCATTCCTTGCCAGTAGTAATGAGTTATTTAGTACAATCTTCCTTTGACAACTTCTTGTCACACTGTTGATTGTGATGGACTATGAGAGTAGTTGGAATATTTTTGCCAGTTATTTCACTGATGATAAAAACTGGTTTATGTCTGAACTATATGTGTTGTACTGTACTTCTGTTTTTTGCAGCTGACAATGCCCAGTCCGATGCCAGAGTACCTTAATGTACACTACATCTGTGAGTCAGCATCACGACTCCTTTTCCTCTCTATGCACTGGGCTAGGTCCATACCTGCGTTTCAAGCTCTTGGGTAAATGGACATACTCTGTTTGAATGGTTTGCTTTTGAATGAATTTAAGCACTGATCTGAACGCTTCCCAGTTATTTTGAACTTTTTAGTTACAATATTGTTTAATTTTTAATGAATACTTTAAAATGTGTGAAGACTATGCAATATTCCCTGTTTTGAAGAATAAAATAGAAGATGGCAGAGGGGAGGGTAACTACAATATCTGATGTTACTGTGGTTACAGAAACGAAAGTCAAATCAAAAGCAAGCTTTAATTTCTAGAAATTAAATGTCTGCTTTTGATACCTTACTAAAGAATTGATGAGCACCATTTCACAGATAGCCCAAAATGGTTTCCCACAGTCTATAATTCATTTTGCTACTTGAAATACTTGTAATATGCTAATATATGCCTGTTACCAAAATGTTTTGCAGTAGATGAATCCTTGTTATGAATTGTTATACATAACATAATTATACATAGGGCAATACCAAGCTGATATGCAAACTACCTAGCGTTGTTTGACTTTCTGCTGTTCATAGGCAGGACTGTAATACGAGCCTTGTGCGTGCCTGCTGGAACGAACTGTTCACCTTAGGCCTGGCACAGTGTGCACAGGTGATGAGTCTGTCTACTATCCTGGGAGCGATTGTCAACCACCTCCAGAACAGCATACAAGAAGGTATGTTACCAATGCTGCTAACAATACAGAGATGTTTGGATAACATTGCTCACAAGGTGTTTCCCCATCAGTGGCAGAATTGTTCACCAGGAACTAGGGGAAGGTGAAGCTTTCTGTTGCATAATTATCTTTTCCCTGGTGATCTATGATTTTGTTGCACTGACCTCACAGAGATATCTGTGGGATAGAAGTGTCCATAGAGGCAAGGGGGTCTCCTGTGCCTGACTGACATTACAGAGAAAGACAGTACATCCTAAAATACTCCTTGGATGTGCT
This sequence comes from Promerops cafer, assembly GCA_013398275.1. Classification (NCBI taxonomy): domain Eukaryota; kingdom Metazoa; phylum Chordata; class Aves; order Passeriformes; family Nectariniidae; genus Promerops; species Promerops cafer. Next base: position 527,311 of record VZSE01003956.1, on the reverse strand, counting down.
CAGAGAGTTTTCTTCCCATCCAGATGTTTTCTCGTCTTAGAATAATGATCCTCTTCCAAACCACACCAGACTTTTTCCTTCCGCAACTTTCCTTCCCTCTCTGCAGTGTAAAAACACAGCGTTTGCCCATTATCACAACAAGCATATTCTTTGGTTACTACTGTAATGCAATAATGATTAATGTATTTTGAAGTGTCCCTGAAGCATTAAGCAACCTAATTTCTTGACATTCTTAACAAGATGCATGTAATTTTGTTTTTTAATTCAGTGGTGGTCTGTTGATAATTATGATTATATCTAAAATGGATGAAAATCTGTTATATTTGCTTTTTTTTTCATTCTTTAAAGACCCTTCCAATCAATAGGATTGATTAGCATGAAAATAATATTCATTTTTAAAAGGAGGAAGAAAATAATACTAGCAGCTTTAAACTCTGCAAACATAGCATAATACACGAAAACTACTTTAAATTTAAATGTGCTTGTCAAAAGCAGTTATAGAATACTATTTGGTACCATTTTTTTATAACTTTTTATGGTGTCATTATTGTGCACACAGCAAAAATTAGAAAATAGGTGTTTACTGAGGAGAGTAAAACAGATGTATTTTTCTAAAGCTGAAGGGTATTAAATATTTTTCCAGCTATCTGCTTTGTATATTTTATAGTTCTACAATCAAGTTTTAATCTACTTCATTAGCTTCATCATGATAAAGTAAATTAGACTGAAATTAATTGCTTTCATAATGAATATAGGGTTTTTTCTTGTTTTGGTTTTGGGTTTTTGTTTGTTGGGTGGTTTTTGTTTGTTTTAGTTTCTTTTCTCATTTAAGAGAGCCTGGACAGTCCCAAAATACAACAGAGTGCTGCTCCTTTCCTGCACAACGAGGCAAAAGTTGAGAAGGATCAGTAGGGAAACCTGCATATTGGATGTTGTATGCAAAGTTAGGCTTTTCCTTTATAGCTGTTTCAGAATACACAGAGCTGTCTATTCCACCTCCATTCCAGGCAGTGACTCTGGAGAGGAGTAAGTGCTAGGGCTATTACAGTTGGTTCCACTTCTGTTCTCATGCATCAAAATTGTAAAAAAAGTAATTTTTTTCTATAACCTGTGCTTGCACTCATACTGCGTTAGCTGAGACCAGCCAAGAAAAGAGGATCATTAGTGTTATTCTGCAAAGTTATCACGTTATGTTGTGTATTATACCTTCAAAATTCAAAACAAAGTGAAGAAATTTCAGAAGTTTATTTAGGAACATATTAGTCATGAAGCTACTTAGAAACTCTGGAATTCAAGTTTGCTTTTCCTGAATTTTTCTGGATCTTATTTTCCCACTTAATACAGGAATAAAAACATTACGTCTATCTTCATCCATCTTGACTAACTAAAAATTTGTATCACAATTCATGTTTTAAGAAATGTAGATTATGCTTTCCTTCTCATTTCAAGACTGTGCAAAAAATGGTTCTTCCATTCAGTCAGTCTTCTTATTGCAGTTTCAGAAAATAGATCAAATAGTAATAAACTATGTCAAAGATGCCGTTTAAGGCACATGAGGTCTAAGCACTCCTATGCACTATTAGCTGTATAGCGAAAAATAAAATATTCAAATTAAAATTATATTAAATACTAGCATTGGAGATCATGACTGGAATAAAATTATTCTAATGTGTTTTTCAAGGAAAGGTTTTATCCCTTGTGGACTGACTTACTTCTGAAGTTTGATAATAGTAATTACATATTCAAAAATTTGTCTTAATGTATTCTCTAATGCTTTTATTCCTTGACTAGTTTGTAGATATGCAGTCCACTACAAGGATTTCTATTTACCAAAATAGAAATCTCTCCCTTCCTAGTTTAGCAGCTAATACCACTCACTTGTAACAGATCTATAAATTAAACACATTTTTAAAGTTGAAATTTTAAGATAGATTATGAACCCAATATAAGGAATCTGATCTTTCAAATGATAGAGGAATCTGTGTACGTGTATTTCAATGAATTTACCCTTTCACACGGGAAAAAGACTATTTACCATAGCTAATGAAAAGTTCACTCCTAAAAGTACAGATAGAGGAGAAAGTAGCACTGTCATTACTGTTCTTGCATTCACTTTTGGAAAAGCTAATTCAATCATGTTTGAATTTAAAATTAGGGTTGCATGTTAGCATTTGCTTTGTGCTTCTGTTCATTCCCAGAATCACTCTAGCCATTTGTAGAATAATGCACCATAATTTCAAAATCTCTGCTCAGAACAGTACATCACTGGAAAAAGTTTGGTGTGGCAGATTATGCTGTCCTGGCAAAATTAAACAGAAGAGTTAACATTCTGTTTGCTAGCTCTGAGTCTGACTCAACTTTATAAATTCACTTCACTTTCACAATAGTTCAGGCCATCCTTACATGTTAAGTGGTTTTAAGACAGCAAAAGACTTGCAAATATCACTTGACTTGGTTTATAAAACTTTATTTGTTAATATATTAGAAATGCTTGAGCTTGGATGAAATAGTAAGCAATATCTTTTTGTAGATAAACTTTCTGGAGACAGAATAAAGCAAGTCATGGAACACATCTGGAAACTTCAGGAGTTCTGTAACAGCATGGCCAAGCTTGATATTGATGGATATGAATATGCATACCTTAAAGCTATAGTCCTTTTTAGCCCTGGTAAGGAATTTAGTAACCATATCTTTTTAAATAATAAGCCTTAATATGTCAATTCTTTAGCATTTTTTAAATAAGACTAACATCTTGAGATTGAGACTCATCAGTGAAGTTGCAGAAAAAATGATGGTTTCATAAAGATTAGCACAATATGTGTTTTAAAATAACTTCAGAGCAACATATCCATGTTATTTACAGTTCCAGTCTATCAGGTGTTTCTTGTACATCCACACTAGAAGATTAGATTCTCAAGTTACCTTCAGCTGAGAATCTATGAGTAATAAATTATCTGCAGTGTGTACTAGCAATATTAGTGAGGTAAATGGTGAGGAGGATTAGAAGAAATGCATTCTCCGAGTGACAAAAAGAAATTTGCTTCAATTTTAGTATTTTTAATATACTCATAAGAGGAATAGCTGAAATATGAGCAGAAATACCTATTTTATATGAAACTTCCACCAAATTTCAAAAACTGAATGTAAACAGGCTGTCTTCCATTTGTTATGAAAAAAATGACAGCAGACAACTAAAGCATAGTCAAGTGTTTCTGAAATATGAAAATTTACTCAAAGAAGACACTTGAGATTTTCTGGAATGATTAGGTAAGGACATTAAAGAAACTGGAAGTGCCAGTCTTTTCAGCAAAGGCAGCAAATGTTTCTAGGACACACAGAGGTTAATCTAAAACTGCTGACAGGCTGGGAAAGTTTTGCTCAGAAATGCCTATTATTTATTTTGATTCAAAGGTATTTACCACTTTGTATTTAACAGAATACAAAGTAAAAGGATATATTGTTATTGGTGTGTTTGCTTGGGGGTTTTTTGCATTGATAACAACTTTTCTCTTTGTAATAAAACTTAATTAGAAGATACTGGTGTCCTGAAATGTTCTTTTGAATTTTTTTTTTTGGGAGATTGTCCTGTTAAGAGTTAGGTTTATTAGGGGTTTTGTTCAAGTTGGAAAAGCAAGAAACTATCCAAACTCAAGGTAGCTCTTTCCTATTTCAAGGGGCAAGCAGTTTGGACACAAGAGCGAAGATATTTTGGCATAGTAAGAGAGGTGATATTTTGTGGGTTTGCTTTTTTTGCTCCGATCACGTGGCTGGCTGAGGAGCTGAGCCAGCTGGAATTAAAATATGAAACAGACTTGGGAAGATTAAGACATTGATCTATCAAGAAAATAACCCTAGATACTGCTTAGCCAGCCTAGTTAGAACAAATCACACAGGCGAACATATTTACATTTAAACAAGCAAAGTTAAAAACAAATTCTGTGTCATTGCCTGGTACATACATACAGGCTTAATCTTTGTCCACTTTCTTATAGATACACACAGCTCTAGAGAGAAAAGTGAACAAGCTAATTCTGAAGCCAGGAAGTAAATGTTCACCTGAGTAGTTTCCTTTATACAGCTAGCATGTTAAACATCACAATACCAGAGAAATATTTCATTGAAATTAAATGTGAGCGTCTTATAAATACATTTATTTCACAATGTATAGGGTAACAATCGACATACAGAAATGTTTTGTTTCTTTAGATCACCCTGGTCTGACCAGTTCAACCCAAATAGAAAAATTCCAGGAGAAGGCACAGATGGAATTGCAGGACTATGTACAAAAAACCTATCCAGAAGATACTTATAGGTATTTATTGTCTAAAGTACCCAAAATAATGTTGTGGGCTGTAGCTAACAGAAATACAAAATAATATCATTGATGTTTTTGACATCTGGGGTTTGGGTTTTTTTCCTGACTGTTGATGAGAAAGAACTAAAACCTAATTCATAAAAGCAAGCAGCTTTGTTTAAAGATCTGCAGAAACAAAAATAGCTGTCTAGCTTCCTCCACGTAAATCAGATTTATTAGTACTTTCTTGGTTTTTGAGGGGTTTTTTTGAGACTCTCATAGTCATGTTTAGAAAAGTAAACAGACTTACTTTCTTAGAAGTTTGGGGGATAACGTCTTCAACTGACTAATTCACACTGCTTCTTTTTTCAAGTTATTATTTTAAAGTCTCTTTGATAACTAAAAGGTGATTATAATCCTTGAAGTGTTTTTCAAGTTGCATATGCAGAAAAATGTTGAAACTGTCAGTTATAGCCCTTGCAAAAACAAAGATTACATATAACAGGGAACAATAACCATTTCTCAAACTTCTTTTTGTAAGAAATTTCCACATCCTACTTATTTTCTCCTTTGGTTTTTTTGGTTGGTTGGTTGGTTTTTTGTTTTTTGTTTTTTTTTTTTTTTTTTTTTTTTTTTTTTTTTTTTGTTTTGTTTTGTTTTTTAATTTCCAAGGACTTCTCTGAAATTATCTAGCTTTTTTTTTTTCACTTCTCAACTATTCTGCTTGTTAGATGCTAGAAACAATTACCGTATTTTCTCACAATCTCCATCAAAACTCAAAATTCATCAACATAGTGATTCTCTGCACTATCAGGGAAATTCTCATCTCTCTTTAGCAAGATGTACTAGAACATGTTCTTTTTCACTGTGAAAGGCATCCTCATGTAAAGAAGCAATCCCATACACTGAAGCACTGTCTGAGGGTAGAGTAACTAAAAAGAAGAAAAAAACCTGTCTGAAAAAGAGAGCTTCTCCCATCTCTGTTTTCTGCACTGATCGTACAGAATTAACACTGTGGTGCAATGAAAATAGGATTCTTTGCCTCAGAAATATCCTCAAATCCCACATTCTTCCATGTACAATTGAGTCCTTCTGGTTTGATTAGTGAGAGCTGAGTAGCTACAGTAAAACTAAATATAAAATTTGTTCCATATACTTCTCATAACAGTGTCTCAGGGAAGAAAATCGGCTTTACATTCCCCAAGCAGTGTCCTGTATTTTAACTGATAGTGTCTGTATCTCCATGCTCACCCATAGACAAGTTTAGAGAACAAATCTGATTATTTTTGAGCAACTGAGTGCTGGTACCAATTGAGATAGGAGACAAGTGTTATAATTTTCACAAAAACAACAGCATAGCTTGAATCTTTTTGCCCTGAAGTTTACAAGATATGGTATATTAGCAGAATGCACCTTAGATATTTTCTCCATAAATATTCAAGCATTTTCCAGAGCACCTGTGGTCAGTGCTACCTGAGCTTTTGCTATTACATGGTTCTCGTTCAGAAAATTTATTTGTTTTAGCATTTGTGATGCACATCTGCCATATGAATGGCAGCAAAATGCTTTCATCACTGTCCTAAATTTCATATGCATGGGAAGTCTAGAATTTCAATACAATTACTTCATTATATTTGGTATCTGTTAACATGCTGGTAAATAAAACACCTGGGCAATTTGGCAATATGTATGCTTAACAGTACATTCCCCCAAATTTCTTCTCTCATTAGAAGCAGATTTTCTGTTTATATATATTCAGCCCCCTTCCTACTATCTCATTTGGCATGAAGTTGCTAGGCAACTGAGGATTATACTGTTTATGGCTGAAATTTTAATTAAGCATTGTACTCTTAAAATGGTGCAAATGTTCACACTAATCAGTATGAATATTATTAGTCTCAGCATTGTTCGTCCAGAGCTGGGAATTTCAAAAGCAGGCCAAGGAAATTGTGTGTTTGTACATACATGTTCTGTCTACAAAGGGCATTAACGTGTTCCCTTTCATTGGAAAACTACAAAGCTACTTGGCTTTCATTTTGCTTGCAGGATAGAACAGCAACCATTCTTTTTCTGGTAGCCAATTAGCTTTAATTGCCTCTACGCCTATTCATGAATTATGGCAATAATAAAGGCAGATCCAGCTCTTTAGCCATAGAGTATCTTAAACTGGTCTTACATGTATTTATAATCCACTGAACTTCTTTTGCAGGCTAGCCCGGATCCTAGTTCGCCTGCCAGCACTTAGGCTGATGAGCTCTAGCATCACCGAGGAACTGTTTTTCACAGGTCTCATTGGAAATGTTCCCATTGACAGCATAATCCCCTACATTCTCAAAATGGAAACAGCAGAATATAATGGTCAAATAACTGGCACGTCTGCATAGAGGGAACAATGTAATTTGAGGGATTGAAGAAATTTTCACAAAAACCGTATAATTACGAAGTTAAAAGAGTAGTGTTTTGGTGTGTGCAGATAATTCCAACTTGTTACCAGTGTCCTGACAGATTTCTCCTTGTCTTTTTCTGATGTTGACAAAATTTAAAGCAGCTATTAAAAGACCTGCTATAGGACCTTTCCTGCCACAAGGAATATTTTTGATGCCTTTCATTTAAAAGGCCATAGATTACTGAACATACTTTTCACATGCTTTGTATTTAGAAACTATCAGTGGTTAAAAAGAGTTTTATAATATCAGAGCAGTAATAAAATTACTTTAAAAATAAAAAGAACAGTATGTATATATTTAAAAATATCCTTGGAATGAATGTCTAGCAAATGCCAGGGTATAATACTAGCACTTTGTAATCACTTCTAGTCAGAGCAACAGCATCAACATCCTGCTTATGAGTATGGAAAATGAAAAAAATGCATATGTCGTTAGTCAAAATGCTAGTGATTTTTGTAAAAATGTAGAATGCTAAGGAAGACAATCATTTAATCTATAAAAGTCACTTGCTGTTATGTTATGCATGAAATATTAATGTGGATTCTTAAATCAGATATCCACAATATATGAAACTATATCTGTTAAATTAGTGCAGTTGTAATACACAGTACAGTGCAGTCATAGTGACTATTATGTGCTACAGGCATTCCCCACACTAGAGAAAAAAAGTGTTTGTCACAATAATGATTAAATACGCAGGTTCCTTAAAGTGTTTATTTAGACAAACAATCATGACAGATGTTCTTCCAAGAAGACTTTGGGGAAAATCCTTTTGACTTTGGGGAAAATCAGTCATTAACTAGAAGAGCAGTTATTTTCAAACAGAGCTGTGTGATGCTCTTTGAGTATGCTCTTTGTATGCTCCGAATTTACTCCTCCTCTCTGTACTCCGAACACCCACCCTTATTATGTAGCCACAGGGTACAATTTAAGACCTGAAATGTATAGAACCTCTGGTTCAGCAAGCGTTTATTACAAAGCTCTCTCACTTTATTTCTCCCTCCCTCCCTGAGCACTCCCAGTTTCGCAGTGTTCTCAACTTTCCTGTCACTCAGTTTGAAACCAAAATATAGTTCGGATTTACTCTGACTCATATACAATTGCAGTTGATGACTGATACACCATGGAGATATAAAATGAACTACTTTTTAATTGTCTCAAGTGATGAGCCATCAATATGTTTGCTAGTAGTACTGCCATTAGCTGCTAGCATAGGTTTCATTTTAGTATAATTTATTATTATGGCTGTTCAGTATTTTAAAATCAAAGATTTTTTAAAAAGTCATAGCAATTAATACCTTCATCTGACCCTGGCGCATTGGATGCATTAATTATTTTAATTATTTGTGTTTTAGAGGCATTCTTACTTTTGTAGCTTTATGTGACAAAACTTACCCAATTGTAAGTTCAGCACTTTGGTTTTTCTTCTGTTATTGATAGTTATTTTGAAACATAACTAGGTTGGTGTTTGTGACTCTTCAGAATCTGAATTGTAGCCAAAAGACCTTAAGCAGCTTTAGATGAGGCTTCTAAAGTAACAAAAAGACCTTTTATAACTTCATGCTTAGGAGGCTGCACTTAGTGTGACACAAAAGACTATGTAATTTTAGCTTCTGGATGCATTAAAGTCTTCTACAGTTACTAGTTTTAGCACATTCAGAATCTTCTTTTCTCAGAAGGGTATTACAGAGTCCAGTATCCATGCAGAGATTTGTAATACTGCACTTGTATCTCTCTCAGCTTTTGCTGTAGCAAATGAAATTGTCATATTGTTCATGCGATGGAAAGTCTGCTCTCTGCATGTGAAGTCAGCTGGACTTCAGCTTCTAGTACCAACCATTTGATTGTAGTGTAACTGCTGTGGGATTGTGTCAGCACTTCTGCTGCGCAGTCCTTACGTTAAGGGTATACAACTTAGAAATTAATGGTGATATTAACATGAGAAACAGTAGCTACCTTGGAAAGAGTAGTGGCTGCTTTTATTAACATTTAAAATTCTACTGGGTTATGTCATTGTTCTACAGGCAGAATGCATTGAACTATTGTGATTCTTTTTTATTGCCAAAAGGATTACAGAACTTAATTTGCTTTCAGAATTCCATAAAAATCATTGAAGCAGTTAAGAAAGCATTTTAATGGTAAATTAAATAGTCCTTAGCACAAAAACTAGCCATTGGAATATTTGGCTTTAAATCTCAATACACGCCAGCTAGCTTTTTCTTGACAAACATCATTTCAACTTCCAATTTTTCAAGTAAAAGGGCCTCATTTTCTGTGTGAAAATTTGTTTGTAATTTTTATTACTTGTGATCATAACAATTCAGGAAAGAAGATAAAGGCATCATAGTTTTTTGGGAACAAAGGGATCACATGAAGTAAAATGTAAAATGTATGCCTTGCATTACGTATGTAAATCGAAACAATAAATATCATGCAGCTCTGTTTACAAATAAACTACACTCCCCACAAATGCAAGGCCACATAATGATGTCCTTGCTCAAAGCCTGGTAGTTACTTACTCTGCAAATAGTTACTAAATAGTTTATTGGGAATAAAATATTAATTTGTGTAAACTGAGTAACAACCATGCAATCCATAGCTGTGCATGCATTTAAGAGATGAAATGAAGCAGTTCCATCCTTAAGATTTGGATATTGCCACCTAAAAGTTATAAAGTCCCTCTCTGTGTAGCATCATTAGCATGATTTGCTGGCTTGCAGAGGTCAGAACCAAGCTACTTAGTTCTGATGTCAGTAACAAAAATTACTCTTTCTAACTATACACTACTTTGATTCCAAGACTAGTATTTTGGATTGTAGCAATTTGAACTTAATGTGGGTGCCTGGGCTGTTTCCTCCCCAGGGAAAGGACTTTGTGCTTCCCCTCTTTGAACTTCACAAGGTTCCTGTTGGCCCGTTTCTCCCCTGTCACAATCCCTCTCAGTGGCAGTAGGACCCTGTGATGCACACAGTGCAGCTGCACAGTCAGGCAAGCTTTGCACCATCTCTGCAGAAAATAGTGCAACACTGACATAGTTCTTGGAATTTCTGAGGTTTGTTCCATACCTCAGTGGTATGGAGTGACTGGTAACAGGCTAATCTTAGTAGCTTTACTGTTAAATTAGTTTCGTTTTTTTTCTCCTTTGAAAGTGCAAACTTTTCCTTATGAATATGGGACAGGAGAGGTTTTTAATATTGTAACAATTATTGAATAACTATTTCTTGAGTATTAAATATAGAAATAGCTTGTTTTCATAAAGGTGAAATTTAAATGCCAAACTTGTTTTCACATAACTTGGAGTCAAACTATCACAGTCACAAAGCCATTCTAGGAAAAGTTAATCTCACTGAAGCTCTACTTAGTGCCAGAATTTATTCTCTTCAGAACTTTTGGGGTTCTATTTCTGCTGCTCTTGAAATGAAAATATTTTAATTTGGCAGAAATACAGTAATAAATTATCTGATTTGATTTATTTGAACCTGAGCAAATGTGCACACTAGTCACAATTCATTCAGACAAATGTTAGAATTCTGTGCTGACTAAAACTGGGACACGATAATGAGGCAATGCAGGGAATGGTAATGAGGCAGTAATGTCCACTGTGCTTCATTTGTTTTCCAACTCTTTTGCAAAGGAACCGGATTTAAATCTTGTAGATAGAAAGCATTTGGGACTAGCTTTGTCATAATAATTTTAATTGCATTTGTGACAAATGTAGGAAGGTATACTCTTTTCTTCCTTTTATTTACTTACATTGGACTATAGATTCAGAACTAAGACCGTGTGCAAAAGTAGTCTGTCTCTGCCTATTTACATTGCTTATAAACTAGCTGCAATGCTTTCGGTGTCTGTAGAGTTACTCTGGCATGAAACTGGTAGAAGTGGAAAAAATTATCTCCAAGGAGAGATCCTTCTAAGAAGTCATACCAAGGCTTTCTTTTAGCTGCCTTAAAATGTTAGATCATTCAGAAAGCTTAGTTTTCACAGCACACTGGGGCAAGAAACTATTGTTGCTCTCCACTGATTAATTGGTGTCATTTGCCAAGTCTCCTTTCACCATCTTCTGAAGCCCATGGCCCCCCAGACAGCCACGACGCCTCTGGTGAGGAGCTCTGGCTCCAGGTCGGTGTGCAGAATCCAGTGACTCCACATCGCCATGACAATTCCCTTTGGCAAAGGGCACATTCTGAGGCTGCCATAGAGAAACCAAGTCAGGGCTGAAGCTCCCATGTGAGATCAGTTTCCTGACTCTTGTTTCTCCTTTGGCGGAGACTGTAAAACACTTGTGTGGTTTTTTTAATTGTTCTATATAGTACACAGGACTCACAGATTCCTGAATGATTTCACTCAGGATACTGCAGGTGTCAGTAGATTTTCCTGCCCATTAAAGTTCAGACAGTAGTTAGGATTCTTTCCTGATTACCTGCTGTTTAATTACTAAAAGATAATTTTAAAAAATAGGACCAAATAGCAGGACTAGCAAAGGGTTTCAGGAATACAGTTTAACCAGGAAGACAGAACTGGAAATGAATGGGCTGAGGGTACTGCCCAAGCAGTGACAAAGCAGCTTCCTGCACTAACAGCACCAGTCAGGGCCCTGTTTGAATCAGAAGTGAGCAGTAGAACTGGCAGGTCAGTCAGACACACAGGTGTACCATATCTACTGGATGATACCATCCTGAAAAGAACAAAACCACTGATTTTCTATTTGAGATCCCTCTCTTCCTGCCCAGTTACTCTTAATAGCGCAAAACCAGGGGAGGTTGGGCTTTTTTTTCACCTACTCTTGTCCATAAGAAGAAAAGCAGAAATACCAGAAGACACAGGCAGATTCCCACCTGTTCCCAGGGTTTGCCACACTGGCCATACAGCAACAGAAGAGCTTTTGCAGTAGTTGGCTCTGGTGATAAGCATGGGCCAGCTGTGACAACAGCACACAACAGCTGCAGTCCTGATGCCTCCAAACATCCAGGAGGGATCAGCCACATGAGGGCATGGTCACCCTAGAGAGGAGAGTGAGGGGCAGAGGAAGGACAAATTGCCAGCATCTACTGGATCTTGAATGACAGGAAATTAGTTTAGAAACAGCTTTATATGAAAAATTACCAAGATGGGATGGCAAAGGAGAGACAATGAAAACATTTACTTTCTGCACCTTTTAATTCTAAAGTTGCTGAGTCATTTTAACAGTAAATACTCCTGAATTAAGTTCAGGCTTATTGTTTGATGCCATTAACCCTCCTTGTTAGATAGTGCTACAACCCTGCTTCAGCTGCAGAGTTATCAATATATGGGAAACTATTTGTGCAAAAAAAATGTAGAACATTATTTATACTGGGGTTAGAAGCTAAAGTAAAATTATTTGTAAAGTTCAGATGCTCTAAGTTTAAGCATCTAAAATTTAGATGGTTTTTTTGCGAAGTCATGCTAAGTTCATCACAGGTAATACTGTTGTAATGTTCCATAATGCCCACAGCCTGTTCATTCCTCTGAGTTACATGAATGCTTTGAAAATGGCTTACTATTGTTAAATTCCTGCCAGTCTTTCTTTTTAAGGGGTTTGATAGAGTTGTACCTATTTTGTGCCTCCCATCATTGTGCATTTCTGCATGTTCAGTTCTAGAACTCACTCGAGCAGCTGATGCATATGTACATAGCTGTATGTATGTGTGTATGAATGTATATGTTTATACCTCTCTGTCTAAATATATTCTGTACAGTGTATAGAAAATGTGTAGTGTATGTATATATGTACAGATATGGAGCCATTATTCACCTATTCTATGTGCTAAAGTTTTTTATTCATTTGCTAATCCAGAGCTTCCTAATTTGTTGACTCCTCACAAATATCAGAGCTTTGTACCTTTTTTCTAAACCAGTCTGAATTCACTATTTGCTGTTCAGAACTGGCAAATATATTCCATGAATTTTCTGGCTTTTACAATATTCTCTTTACGTTTTCTCATTTGACCTATAGAGGTCTGCCAGTCAATAGTTAATTGAGCATATAATGCCTGTTAAAAATAATGAATGAATAACTATAGACATAGAAAATACTTCCCTGCTCATTATATACTCATTCTCTTCCAGCCTCCTGAGATACTTTTGTAAAGTTGTATTTTTTGTGAAGCTTGGTAAGAGACTGATTTTTTTGTTTTTAAGTCTTCATCTGTGGTGAATTGGAAGTAAACCAAGTTGCCATTTATTGCTGAACTGCAGCACACAGAACAGGAGGTAATGGATGCTGTTTAATAAATCAATATTCATATTGTCATAGTGATCACATGAAACTGTCCTGTGAGTTAGAGACTGTATGCTCTGTTGAGTGAAACAGCAGCTCTGGTACAATGGTAATTAAATAGTAGGGACATTGCAGGTAGTTTATTTCTTAGCAATCATCAAGACATCTTCAGGATTTTCACAATGCATTTCAACTGTATATTCACTTTCCAAAGTTCTATCTTTATTTTCCTGCCTAAACTGAACACAGCTAGTTGCTTGATTTAGTTATCAGACTACTGTCCCTTTCCACATTCTGTCCTCTCCTGGGTCTGGAATCTGTGCAGCTCCTGCCCTGGCTGTGCCAGTCCCACTGTCCATGTGGGACCTGGGCACACAGTTGGGAAATGAGATGTGGAGTAAGACAATTTCTTATTCATAATGACGACTCAAACATTTACATTATCAAAGTATAAACAGGTCTTGTTCTTCTTCCCTTTTGATGAAGTTAAAAAGGAAGCCTTCCATAAAATAAATCTGGGTTAACTGTGGGTTTTTAAAAAAGCCTTTCACAGACCATGCAGGGCAGTAGTTCATCAAGTCTTGGTTCTGTCATTAAAAAGGTGAAGTAGAATTTTCTGGGCATTTATTTCCACCTTTTGTGCTCACTGTGGCAAAGACTTGTTCATGTTTAATCTGATAATAAGACAGCAATCAAAATAACATGAACTTTGTGCATGCTTAAAGTGAACCACAAGTCTGAGGAAAGTTTGGAAAGTTTGCTATGGAAAATGCTGAGAGTTCTCTTTCTTGGTGTATTGATTAGTGAGCATTTGTAAGCTTTTACTGCAAATACAGGAATAAACCTGTAGCATTTAAAAATCTTATTTCTGTGATTTTCAGCAGGAAAAATATTTAAATTAATGTCAGGAATTTCTGTGACAGATGGTCCTTCATTGGTATCTGGACAATTGGTGGTGTTTGAACGCTTGCTTTCCTCTTTAAAGGTGAATAGAAACCTGAAAGTCTGTTAAAGTCACTGTACTGCGGGAACAGTTTTAAGGTTTAGGAAGCCAATTGGGGCATTAATGCAAGATTGAATCTGTTTAAAAATTCAACTGTGAATTCAGGAAAAAAAAAAAAGGGGGCAAAGTTCAGTGAAACCAAATGTGTTATATCCACATTTGAATGGTTTGTGTTCTGAAGGACAAAATGTGCTCAAATTCAGTGGCAATAAAGGCTCTGCAATAATACAACACAGGTCCATTTTATGGTATTTTTATGATTGTGGGTTAAAGTAGGACTGAATAAATTTCAAACAACAAGCACAGTCTTTAAGAAGAAAACATATTACTTACAGACTGTATACGTTAAATTTTTCATATATGGAATAAAGATCAAATGTTGGAATATTTTTAATAATTAATCTGTACTCTGAAATACACTGGAAGCCAGTGTTCATAGTTTCCTAACTGAAATCTGTACACTGTTGTATCTGTATTGGCATACTAGGGAGTGCTGAACTCCTACAAAAACAGCAAATTTTTATAAAAGGAACCATCTACTTTCAGTTCCTTGGGATATTTTCTGGAAGTCTCTGTTCCTTATAATTTAGAAAACTATTGTTTATTTTAAAAACTTTGCAAAAGTTTTTAATTTCTCACAGCTTCTTTTGTGAAATCAGTATTGTTGTGTGTGATAGCATTTTAAAATAATAGCATGTTCTTTTTTTAAACTAAATTTTATATTTAAACAATGTCTTCAGTCACAAAGAGGAATTTGCATTGTTGTGTTTGTATATAGAGTATTGCAGTGCATGATTTAGCTTATGCATTTTATTAAATGCTGTTGTGACCTTATATTGTTGCAGTTAATACTAGTAGCTAAATGAGGTTTCTACCATTAAAGTGAATTACAAATATAACTGCATTCTTGAGTTTTATTTTGAAGTTAATTTAATTTCCTCTTGAACAGGAGCTGTCTAAGCCAAATACATAATTTACAATATTTTAGAGAGAAACAGTATTTTGCCTTCACCACAGTGATTATCTTACAAGGGATTTAACCGGGTCTGGTATAGAAAAGAACTCCCATGAACTTACTGACTCCAAGGAGCTTCTCTAGGAGGAGAGAGGGCTTTTCCTAAGGTTTTAATTCATCTTGAACAGATAAGCTCTGAGTAGTTCCAAAGCTGTCGCTGTTGTACGCGGGGCCCCTCACGCCGCCGGGCCCCTCACGCCGCCGGGCCCGGGCACAGCGCGCGCTCCGCGCGGGCACTGCCGCGGANTAACTGTGGGTTTTTAAAAAAGCCTTTCACAGACCATGCAGGGCAGTAGTTCATCAAGTCTTGGTTCTGTCATTAAAAAGGTGAAGTAGAATTTTCTGGGCATTTATTTCCACCTTTTGTGCTCACTGTGGCAAAGACTTGTTCATGTTTAATCTGATAATAAGACAGCAATCAAAATAACATGAACTTTGTGCATGCTTAAAGTGAACCACAAGTCTGAGGAAAGTTTGGAAAGTTTGCTATGGAAAATGCTGAGAGTTCTCTTTCTTGGTGTATTGATTAGTGAGCATTTGTAAGCTTTTACTGCAAATACAGGAATAAACCTGTAGCATTTAAAAATCTTATTTCTGTGATTTTCAGCAGGAAAAATATTTAAATTAATGTCAGGAATTTCTGTGACAGATGGTCCTTCATTGGTATCTGGACAATTGGTGGTGTTTGAACGCTTGCTTTCCTCTTTAAAGGTGAATAGAAACCTGAAAGTCTGTTAAAGTCACTGTACTGCGGGAACAGTTTTAAGGTTTAGGAAGCCAATTGGGGCATTAATGCAAGATTGAATCTGTTTAAAAATTCAACTGTGAATTCAGGAAAAAAAAAAAAAGGGGGCAAAGTTCAGTGAAACCAAATGTGTTATATCCACATTTGAATGGTTTGTGTTCTGAAGGACAAAATGTGCTCAAATTCAGTGGCAATAAAGGCTCTGCAATAATACAACACAGGTCCATTTTATGGTATTTTTATGATTGTGGGTTAAAGTAGGACTGAATAAATTTCAAACAACAAGCACAGTCTTTAAGAAGAAAACATATTACTTACAGACTGTATACGTTAAATTTTTCATATATGGAATAAAGATCAAATGTTGGAATATTTTTAATAATTAATCTGTACTCTGAAATACACTGGAAGCCAGTGTTCATAGTTTCCTAACTGAAATCTGTACACTGTTGTATCTGTATTGGCATACTAGGGAGTGCTGAACTCCTACAAAAACAGCAAATTTTTATAAAAGGAACCATCTACTTTCAGTTCCTTGGGATATTTTCTGGAAGTCTCTGTTCCTTATAATTTAGAAAACTATTGTTTATTTTAAAAACTTTGCAAAAGTTTTTAATTTCTCACAGCTTCTTTTGTGAAATCAGTATTGTTGTGTGTGATAGCATTTTAAAATAATAGCATGTTCTTTTTTTAAACTAAATTTTATATTTAAACAATGTCTTCAGTCACAAAGAGGAATTTGCATTGTTGTGTTTGTATATAGAGTATTGCAGTGCATGATTTAGCTTATGCATTTTATTAAATGCTGTTGTG
Organism: Promerops cafer; assembly: GCA_013398275.1. NCBI lineage: Eukaryota > Metazoa > Chordata > Aves > Passeriformes > Nectariniidae > Promerops > Promerops cafer. Next base: position 510,753 of record VZSE01003956.1, on the reverse strand, counting down.
ACCTTATATTGTTGCAGTTAATACTAGTAGCTAAATGAGGTTTCTACCATTAAAGTGAATTACAAATATAACTGCATTCTTGAGTTTTATTTTGAAGTTAATTTAATTTCCTCTTGAACAGGAGCTGTCTAAGCCAAATACATAATTTACAATATTTTAGAGAGAAACAGTATTTTGCCTTCACCACAGTGATTATCTTACAAGGGATTTAACCGGGTCTGGTATAGAAAAGAACTCCCATGAACTTACTGACTCCAAGGAGCTTCTCTAGGAGGAGAGAGGGCTTTTCCTAAGGTTTTAATTCATCTTGAACAGATAAGCTCTGAGTAGTTCCAAAGCTGTCGCTGTTGTACGCGGGGCCCCTCACGCCGCCGGGCCCGGGCACAGCGCGCGCTCCGCGCGGGCACTGCCGCGGACGGGCTCGGCGGGGCGGCGGAGCCTCCGCCAGGGGGCGCGCGGGAGCGCTGCCGCCCCTTCCGGCCGCTGCCGCCGCGATGCCGATGAAGGGCCGCTTCCCGGTGCGCCGGACCCTGCAGTACCTCAGCCAGGGCGACGTCGTGTTCAAGAGCTCGGTGAAGGTGATGACCGTGAACTACAACACGGCGGGAGAGCTGAGCGAAGGCGCGAGGTAAGCGCGGGGCGCGGCGGGAGCGCGGGCTGCTCCTGCAAAGACACCAGGGCTTGCGCGGGCCGCGCCCTCCGGAGACACAAGGCGACAGCCCTTGTGTGCTTTTCTCTTTCTTTCCAGAAAGTTCGTGTTTTTCAACATCCCTCAGATCCAGTACAAGAACCCCTGGGTGCAGATCATGCTGTTCAGGAACATGACTCCCTCGCCCTTCCTCCGGTTCTACCTGGGTAGGTCCCGCCAGCCGCGGGCGGCTGGGTCGCACCGGCAGCGTCGTTAGCGCCGCGTTTGTGTCGTTCTCACTCGGCCCTGCCTCGGCTGCTGCGGGGAAGAAGCTGCTTGATAGGAAAGGAGCTTTAGCCGTTAGCAGCTCCCCTAGACTCACCCTCATGGAGATTTTGCTTTTCCACTAAAAACATTGCATTACACATTAACCGCAGAAGGGAAGCAGATCCTTCATTCCTGTGCGTTTAAAGCCTCTCTAAACGGCATGCAGGGGGAAGTGGTATCATCTGAATCACTATTACGAATTTTTCTTGACAGACAATGGAGAACAAGTTTTGGTTGACGTGGAAGATAAAACCAACAAAGAGATAACAGAGCACGTTAAAAAAATCCTGGGGAAAACCAAGTAAGTAGCACGCAGTAAGCTAACATATCATCTAGCATACATAATACAAACTTTTGTGGAATGCAGAAGGAAATACCACTTTTCCCATACTTTTTACCCAGTGAGGTAAAGTCCACAAGGACCTGTAAATCCATCTTTCTGATAACCTGGGTCCAGGCAAGGGAGAGAAGGTATTGCAAGTCAGACTTCTGATAGTAATAAACAGATCTCTTTTCTAGAGAAATGCTTGAAAAAGAAGAAAGGAAAAAACTATCACATCCAGCAACCTTCGGGCCCAGGAAGTATCATCTGCGAGAATGCATGTGTGAGATTGAAGGCCAAGTTCCCTGCCCTGCTTTTGTACCGTTGCCCAAAGAGATGAGGGGAAAATACAAAGCTGCTATGAAAAATGAGGCATGAGCCTGACATTTCAAGATCTCAAGTCATGCAGCTGTTTTTCCTCAGGGCTGGACAATGAAGGTCCTTCAGTGAGAGACAAGAGCCAGCAGTTCCTGGGAACAGGAACAAGCAAGTTCATTCAATACAGACAACTGCCTCGTAAGCCTTCTTACAGCTACAACTAGAATAAATCAATGGAAAATAAATAAAAGTTAAAACTAGCACAAAAAAAGCTGTGGTTCTACAAAGTATTGCAAGTCAACACTGGAAAACAAAATTACTATAGTCTTATTTCTTATTCATGCCTGCAGGTAACCAGTTCTGGCAAAACCAAAATAATGTTTTCTTTGGGATAGAGAGGCTAGACTAAAAAGTTAAATCTTAGAAGCAGCGCAGAATTCCCTAATTTGTAGAAAGTGGTGCAAAAGTCCTTATTGTACTAACTGAAGACAGCCAAATGATATCATAACTCCAGTCTCAATTGAATTTTCCTAATTTAGGTAGTTACAAATCATAAACAGTTTAGAGTTGCATTTCCAGCAAGATACAACTTTTGCAGTTGATACTGCAGCTCTGAGAAACACTGATCAAGTCAGGAACATCAGCAGGAAAGGGGAATGGGCAAATTGGTATATGAAAGGTAAGTTTTACAATTATCAAAAAAAGCCCTTCTGAGTCATCACAGCTTCTGCCTCATCAAACAATTACAGCATACCTGTAATGTGTATAAATGTGACAGATTGTACTCTAACGTACAGACCTTTACATCAGGCTTATATATACAAGTCACTGTAGAACTGTATTGCAGCATTTCTGAATTCACAGCTGAATACAAAATTTCACACTGATTCAAGCATCCTGTACAAATTGTCAAGGACAAACACAACACAAAATAAACATGTTGTTTTATTTCATCTCTTTTTACAAAGTTTTCATATGGAGCAGTGCATGCAGTAGTAACAAAAGCCAATGCTAATTAGTTATTGATCTTTATGCTTAAGACATCTTCATTCCCTTGTGCCTTGCAAGCCTCACAGCAGTCCCTATACCAGCAAAGGTCTTCACGTTGGAGGTGATTTTAGTATTAGCTCTCTAGTCTATCACATTTAACACTGACAAAGAGCATGAGGTATCCTAGTCTGTTACCTGCTTGTAAAAATAATGTATTACATATACAGTAAGAATACTTTAGTTATTAGTGTATTAGCCAGAAAATATAAACAAGGCAGGATAGTTGCAACAAGAAAAAAACAACAGTTTTTAATGTGAAAGCTGAAGCCACTGAAACATTTTTTCATGTTGATACCTAAAAAAGCATTAGGTTAGAGTGCAGGAAGCAATCCTCCTGACTAGCAACTAAGTCTGTCCAAAATAACTGCCTTAAACTATCTCTCTTAAATAATTCCAGGGATTATGTTTAGCTATCAACAGTTTTTGCTGCCTTCATGAATCTGGTGCCAAGCACCTATGTTCTGTCAAGACCTTTCAGAATCCTCTGTTCTTCTACTTGGTGCAAAATAACACCTGGGGACTCATTCAGCTCTATTAAAACATCAGTATAAGAACTTCATGGTCTTAAGCCAACCTTTTCTGCACACCTTTCAAACTCAGATACAGGCTACACCAGACAGACCATCAGGTATCCTTGAGTGGCTGGTCTGAGTTACCTCAACCCCCTTACTAGTGGTACTAAGTGAGGCTATAGGTGGTTTGGTCTTTTTAAACAACAGTTCCACAAGTCCCTACCTCCACTTACAGCTAGGAACCAGACTTCCTGCTCTTTAGGTCTAAACAGTTATTTGTCTGTAAAATCTTAAGCAGTGTTGGGGTTACAGCTATGCCAATATCAGAGACATAATTAAAAGGTATGTCCCATTCCACAGAACGTCACACTTCTGAGTAAGCCCACTATTGTTAGTGCTATGCAGTGTGATCTGCCTGATTTTCCTCTATTTCAGTTTTAAATAAAGAAACCCTTTAACTCACCACCACCACTCCTGCAAACAGTGATTCCTGCTGATGGGCCTGTGCCTCTCAAAGATAAAAATCAAAGCAGTTAAGATTCCATCTTTCTCAAAAACCCTGTATTTGCCCAGCTGTAGGCCCTCCTGCATCACAGGTACTGGCTGTCACTTGATCATCCCCCAGGCCACGGGAAGGGTCTTCAATCTGAAGTTCCTTTTTTAAAACAGGTATGCCTGATTCTCATAAAAACTGAGGGGAATCTAATATGAGAGAGAATTGCCATTTGGCACTATTGCAGCCAGACTTTGTCTCCCAGCTTTCACAAAATTCCAGTGGCATCTCAGCTCTCCATAAACAAAATTTTTTGTTGCCTGGGTGCTACAAAAAAAGTGTTCCAGTCTCACAAATACAGCAAACATGATCATTCTGTCACCCAGAGGATTTAAAGGAATGTGTAGATTCCATAATGTAATTAGCAATTGGAGGTTCACCCTTTATATTACAGTTAGAAGTGGTGCTGGCCTGATGCTCCTTTCCCTGGAAATGAGCAAATGCTCCCTCACGAGCAGGTCTGAAGCCAGCATGATGCTATGACACCATCATTTGCGCTCAGAGCAAATGGGAAACCAGAAGTGACGAAGCATCCAAATTTTACTTGGGAATCTTTATAGAGACACTAAAAAGTTACTCATACTAAGATCGCTTAGAAAGTTTTTCTCAGTCTTAAGATCCCTTTTATGTATCTATTAGCATTGCATAAACTTGATCTGTGAGCCTGTACATTCAGCACCCGGAAAATCACAGCAGCTCTTTAACAGCACATTGCCAGAACACCATTAGCAGTTCAACCACCCTGAGTCAGGAGAGGATGAAGAATTTTAGAAAAGTTTTCATCTGTCTTTAGTCAAAGCCACACTTGAAAGGACACCACTACAGCAGAAAGCGGGAAAGAGGGCAAACCAACATTCCTACCACTTCCACATCATAGTTCCCTATTAGCATTTAACCCCTGGACCAAAATAAGCATTCAGTAAGACCAGTTAGCATTAAAAAGTGCTGTAAAAAGTTATTTTAAAATTTCTTACTCTAAGCTTTTCAGACCAGCAGCATTCCTCAGTAATTCTTTCTTCAAGACTGTGTAGTAGTGGCAATGTCTAAATGAAAGTGCTTTAAAGTCAGGAATCTCCCGATTCCCTCTTGTGATCTATACTCCTATCTCTAAGTATCTGCTTTACCTTCCCATATTTAACAGCAGGCTGAATTATTACACAGCCCTATTGCTGCTTCATCAGTTAGATTTCTCCTTCTGCTTTGCTAATGTGTGTTTCAGTTCCTTTAAGTTCTCTGTCAGCACCTCCACTTCATCCAGTCGTCCACTATGTTTGGCATCAAATATATAAGCTTTAATATTATCTATCTGTTGGAGAAGCAGCTCTTCTTCTATAGCCTCCTCTCCAGAGATCTCACTGCCATCCTCCACTTCAAAAGGATTGATAGAGGATCCCTCTTCAAATGGATTCCCTGAATTCCAACTGCCCCCAGGCTTTTCAAACGGATTTTCTTCCTCTTCAAAGGGGTTTGAAGTAATGCCAGGTGCTCTGTTACTTTGTTCATCCTCCTCCTCACTTTCAAATGGATTATATTCTTTTCTATCACTTTGCTGAGCTGTGTTAGAGAAAGAAACCACTGGAGAGGTGTCTTTGGCAAATGGGTTAGCAGGATCTTCCTCTACTTGAGGGGTATCTGTTTCATCCTCAAAGGGATTTAGACAGGCTGGCTGATCCCGGTCTTTGTCACACTGTGGAACATTCTGGGGTTTGAGTGTGAAGGTCAAGTGCTCTTTAGGTGGCAGCTGCTCAACAGCAGGAGTTTCAAAACTCGTGTCCCCTTTGATCCAAGTAACATCCAAATGCTGTTTGACTTCTCTGAAGTCTAAGGAGCATGTCCTTGAATGCTGAGGCATGAATTTATGGTGCTCTCTTTCCCACTCTTTTTCACGAAGGACCTGAAGTTCCTCCCTCTGTATCTCCTCCTCTTCTGCCTGTTTTTTAGAAAGCTCAATAGCTTTCAGAGTTTGCTGTTGATCATATTCATCCTGAAGCTGCATCAGGTTCTCTTGCAACGTATGGACCTCATCTATCCTATTAGCTGCCTTTGCTTGCTTAATAAAGGATGTGATATTGTCAATCTGCTGAAGAAGTGGGTCTGCTCTCTCACTCTCTCTTGAAATGCTAGATGTGGGTAACCAGCCTTCTGATTTCCTGACTGTTCCTTTTTTCATGTGAGTTTCATCACCATTAATTGCAGATGCAGATATGGAGATAAACTCCTGCTTTTCCTCTTGTTTTCCCTGTGTTTCAAGAGCAACCTAAATCAAAAAACATGTAGTAAGAAAATACCACGAACTTGAAAAATTTCATTCTAAGTATCCATAGGTACAAGTTAGCTGATCTTAAGATATTGCTGGCTGATGCTTAAAGAGATCAGCTGCCATTTTGGTTACTTTGCAGAAGATTCTTACTTTCATACCATTCCTTACATGTTTCCCATGAGTCTGTGATGATACTGGTGAAAAACCCATGACATCTGCCTCTACAAATTTGAGGGAAAGTAGGAGCAACAATTCTCTATAAAGAGAAAAAAAATGCCTAATGCAGCTGTGCAAAGACTGGTCTAGATTGATCTGGACATTAATCGTATCACATAGAACATCAGTGTTTAAGGTCACTGATATCACTGGCTTTTGGCGTGGGATTATTCTTATTTCTCAACTTACAGCTCAAGATGAAGTTGGCTTTAGTTTATAATTAATGATATCCTCCCTCCTAAAGGAAAAAAAGCCTCTCTCCCTGCAGAGGCATCCTTACTCTAGTATGTCCTTTCCCATCAACAAGAGAAGTTTCCAAATTCTACTTACATGAGTGAATTCCTGAACACAATTTTGAAGTCAGTGTAAACTAACACACCCACTTCAGGGCTTGCTCTGCACGCACTGCAGCAGACACAGCCCCTGCACCCAAGTCCCTGCTGCTTTCTAGAAGTGTCCAGCTCAGTGCCCACCTACTTCTGTTCTGGGCAGAACAAAGCAGCAGCTAGGCAAATCCCTGGAAAAGGGGATGGGATGATATGGGTGAAAAAATAACAACCTGAAATCCAGTGTTGAAGGCAACTACTCATACCCACACAGCTCTCAGGCTTACATCTATGAGAAAGCCTAATACAAGACGTAACAGATCCAAACCTGTCTTATCATATGCAGTCTTCTCTTTTTCAGTTCTTCATACTGATCCTTGGTTGGCAGGGACATTAGGCCAAGCAGTTTTTCCTGGCAAAAATGGAAATATTTACAGTGTTGCTTGCAGGTATTCAGCCCATTTTTAATGTCCTTGAGAAGAGAGATACTACCAGCAGAAACCCCACAAACACATCAAAGATGCTTCTACACTGTAGTCCCTCCTGCCACAGCTGCACAGCTGGGTAGGCTCACACCTCAGCAAGAGGAAGAGCCAAGGCTCACACACCTCTTGGGTTCCCCAGGCCCAATGCTGCTCTGAGTGCAAGATCTGTGTTCAAGACAGCTTATTTAAGGCTATCATAAGTCATTAGGGGAACTACAGAAAATGCAGAAAATGTATAGAACTAAGGCTCCTGTCAAAATAGTTTCAAACCACAGGGATGCCTGGCAAAGAAGAGAACATTATCTAAAATGTATGTTCATCTCACATCATATGCTCTATTTACCTGAACAAAAAGCGTAGCTGAATATCTTATCATTCGCTGAAGTTGTAGTGTTTTAGGATGCGGTTGAGGATCTTCGTGCAAGCCTAGACTCAAAATCTTCTTACTGAATCAAAGAAAACATACAGCCTCGTCAGTTCAAAAACAAAATCAGGAGAAATGCCACAAAAGCAGAGAGACAATATTGGATCAAAAACTTCTGATGTTTTTTTAGATAAACAGTTTTGGGTATTACAATTTGTAACACTTTCCACTCCCAGCCTTAGAAAAACAAAGAAACCCCAAACAAACAATTCCTTCCCCCTAAATGGTGCTGCTGCTTGTTTCCTCTATGTTTAGTTATTCCTAGTGCAGAGGAATGCATGAATTTTAAGGCCGGAGAAGAAAGTAGAAATTGGTAGTGTACAGGAACAGCATCTACCTTTTCAAATGCTCTTTACAACTGAGCAGACAAATTGATCATCCATATAATCAGTAAAGTCATAACAGAGATACATACATGCTGCGGGGAGAAGGGAGAGAGACAATCTTTTACCTTAAGGCATCTATAAATTCATACATTTTTTGAATCTCCACCCTCAAGTCATTAGCATGATCAAGGTTGTAGGCTGACTCCCCAGCACTAAGGAATAAACAGAACTTTACTGTAAGTCATGCATCCAGTTAACAACACATACAACACTACTGGTTATCCTAAGATGACCAAGATTCAACAATGGTAAGAACTGCCAACACTAAAGGACTGAATGATTTCATTTCAAGCTCATGTTTAAAAAAACCTTTTTTGTGATAAAAGTGGAAAATTATAATAATTTTGTGAACATGAACACTTCATAGAAGATAACTGTATTTATGATTAAATACAATTATTTAACCATATATATAATGATTATTACTACTCTAGGAGAAACTGTATTCTATCACAAAAATGCCACTCTACAAGTAATATCTAAAATATACACACGCTTAGCAAACGTATCTATTTTGTGGAGATTTCTTTTGAGACAACCTGGTGGGAAAAATCTCTGAGTAACTAACTACACCATTAAAGCACAGTAGCTACTTCTACTAGCATTTGTCAGAAAGCAAAATACTATGCTGAACAGGGTGTAGTATTTAAGACGCCAGTAAATGACTGTCCAAATGGGGACACAATCATTACAGGCACTTTACTAGAGTCTTCACTTTATCGATAAAACAAATTAGGACGTAGTGGGGAAAACTCTTCAGGAGTTTTTAGCTTCCCTGTCGTTTTGTATTTGTCCCTCTCAAATACAAATTTTAAGAATCACTTTCTCAAAAGCAACTTCACTATCCATAGGACTCTGATTTCCAGGACACAGTACTAGTCAGAAATCTTTAATTTCACCCATAACAAGCCTGTTGTTTTCTGACATTTACTTCCATTATCCAGGACATCTGTATATTTACTTTTCTCCAGATGCCAAGCCACATAACCCAATCTTTCATGAATTAATGACAAAAAGCAGTAACATCTTAGCAGGTTTTTCACCTTCTGTACTTCTTTCTTCCTATTGCGAGGAGTGTTTTTACAAAAGCACTTTCGTTACTAATTTTTCTACAACCATTAGATCTGAAGGACAGGTATAGCAATATTTATTAACTTTAACTTTTCAAAAGGAAATGCTACCTAGTCAAAGACCAATGTGTGTATTTCTCTCACTATACCAGCCAAAAGTATAACCTGGCAACCTCTTGCAGATAGAGTTGGAGAGACTTAAGTTACCCCAGTGAGAGAATACTACTGCAAGAAATTATGCACAAAACTGAAATACAAGGATGTTGCTTATCCACTGCAGTACAGGGGTACCCAGGTACACTCAGAACAACTGCCAGGTGAAGGTGCTTTACACAGAAGTGTTCTAATGGTCTGCTGCTGCTGGTACTCCTTGGAAGCCAGAGAATCCCAGCTGAGGACAGCAGCAGCTTACTGCAGCTGTTTTGAAGAGGGTCATTTACACAAGAACTGTAGCCTCGTACTTCCTTTTTTTGCAAAGATGATGTGTCGAAGTATGACAGTAGTGCCTCACTGGGAAGTGGCTTTAAAAAATTAACAAATCAAACAATTTCTCTGTATGTTACCATTAATAATTAATTCAGTACTACTTTGTTTGAAGAGCATCCAGAAGACAATAGATAATGAAGCATTGATTTTTCTTTACATTTACACACTCTTGCAGCCTTAGTACACCACTTCCTTACTACTTCCCACACTTAGAGGAAAAATACATGTATTCATAACATAACCAGCAATGGGACTTACTTTAGTGATTCTGCCATCCTTATGTATTCTGGTGCCTTCTGGTCAACCTTCTCCATGCAGAGTCGGAGTTTCTTTTTATAATATTAAAACAAGATGTATAAAAAGGTGACATTAAAACACTAATGCAAGAATATGCTGACATGAATCTTTTCATGCTGCTTGTGCAGATTTGAAGTTAACTATGATGAAAGGCACTTTAGGCACTGTTCAGGATGACAAGACTCTCCAGTTATCTCCAGAACACATATGGCATTGTCAGGAACAGAGAAAGACTCGCTGTACCCCTGCAAAGTGGACTTTGAATCGAGAAGCTGTTTGAATGGCTGAGTTGAACAACTTCTAGCCTTACATCTCTTCACCAACAAGAGCACCACCAAAAACTCCCATTAATACTAACTGAGGGAGTTTGTGGACTCCCAAAAGGTATCTGGTGATCATCAGTACCTGCTGCGAAGCATTTGAATGTAATGTTGATAGACATGGTTCAAAAAATGCATTTGCCATCAGTGTAAGGACTGATGGCAACAGTGGTGACATCGAGTCCTATGGTTCCAGAGCAGCACACCAATCAAATGCACAGCATATCACGTACTGGTTTAAACAAGTTCACAATTTTAAGAGAGAGGCATGTCTGAACTACTAGTTCCAGATGATGAGAATGAAGATGTATTTTAAAAAGATGTATGAAGTTAATGTGGGCTATAAATACTACATTGCAACTGATTCTAGCATTTCAGATATGTCTTTGTTACACAGCATAAACACCCAACAGACTCTTCTAACACAAACCAGTATTAAGTCATAAAGTAAGAGTTTAGACATGAGGTAACAAGCCAAAAGTCAAGTAGTGACCACTGCAGACATATATGCAGTAGCACAGAGCTTGACTTACCTCATAGAGTTTCGCAATCTCTGGTATGTATTCTTTCTCATCAATCTGTTGCTCTCTTTTCAACAGGGTGTCTTTGCAGTGCTGACAACAACGGATTCGTTCATCATCCTTCTCATCCAGAACAGAGCTCACACTGCTTATGCTGCTAATGCTGCCACGGCGAGAGCCATGGACACTGCTGGGTGAGGAGTTCGGGCTTGTATGAGAACCCAAGGCTTCTTTGCTGGCACTAGTGAGTTTGCCTAAAAGTTATACACATGTAATTTTACAGTAACTGGAGAAGCCAACAGATTTTACCAACACAAACAGAAACTTTACTTTCTGGTGGTACTAGAAAACCAGGTTGAAAGAGTCTGCTGAAAGATATGCAAGGATTGCACAACAACCATGACTGCAAGTCAGTTTGGGTCTTCACTGCAAATCTTGCTGTATTTAAAACTAGCTAGAGAGCAGACCGCTGAGCATCATCTACTTTGCTTATGCCTAGAGGCATTCTCATGTTTGAGCCTGCACAGTCACAGAACAGTGTGTAGAACAGGTATGATAAGGGCATCCAGGCATTGTGCTCGAACACTCTGAAAGGCACAGTTAATGTGATTTATCTCCACAAAATACAGTCTTCTCTCCAGTGCTCCAGATAAGAAAAATAAAAGTTTAAAGTGGTTCTTAAGGGCCTATACATGAATTTCCCAAAGTTGTTGTCCCAAGGTCTAACATCTGGACAACATAGACAAAACTGGAAATATCCACAATATTTTTAAATGTCAGGAACCTTGGCAGTTCCTAAACTAAATAGCTCCATAGTTATAGTGCTCAGTAGAATATTTACCAGGAGTTACTACTTTTTTACTACTTACTATTTATTTATTTACTATTACAACTATTACTTTTAGTAGATTTTTCAGTGTTATGCAACACTTCCAAATCTGAAGAAGGAACAGAGACAAAGAATGGAGAAATCATTCCTTGTATTCTGTTTCAGAGACAAGTGTCTACATGAAACTGAATGAAGTTCTCTGCAGAGCCAGACTATTACCAGCATATTTTTTTTCTAATGGCAAAAAGCCAGGATGCACCCAAAGTGAGCTAAGAAAATGAAGAATTAACTCTACAGTACTTACTTGCCAAAGGAAGACTGACAAATTCCATGCACTTCTTGCACATAATAGAGCCACAAAGGCGGCAGTGGTGACGTCGGTTTCGGATACTGAACTTACTGCCACAGTCTGGGCAAAATGGAACATCCTGATCACTGACCCAAGGCACAACAGACTTCTCTATAGCTGTGAGCAGGAATACACACCACATAAGTATTCAATTAATTCCTCAGCTGGTTAAACTATAGGGGCAAATAGTCTCAGGTAAACTCACACTAACCTCTTATTTTAGCTGACTCAGTGTTTGCTCTGTCAAATGATGTAAGCTGGTTGAAGATAAACAATATATTCAAGAAAATGATACTTTTGCAAGGAAAAAACCCAACACAGCTCAGCCCAACAAGAAAAAGAAACCTGGCATTTTTAAGAGAGAGGAGTTTCAGCTGGTTTTACACCAGACTTATGCAACTTCTATATTTTTTTCTAATTCCATGTTCATACCGGTGCTAAACAATGACTTGTCAAACCTGTACAAATCAGCACATTTTGGACATAATCCTTATTGCAGCCTACATTACTGCATCTGAGCCAAAATGCAGGTGTACCACTGGCAGATTTTGAAGAATGAGAAGCTGGGAGAATCATGACAAAATACTGGGGAGCAATTTAGTAAAGTAAAAGATGGAGAAAATAAAACAGGAGAACAGATGGTTCTTGAAGCATGTGAAGTAGCATCTTCAGCTTGAAAATGGTGCATGGAACCAGAAATCATACCCCACAGCACAGGGTCAAATCATGAGCAGTTCTCAAGGTAATGTGTAAAAAGAGTCATAGTTTAGTATCCTTTATAAAGTGTATTCCTAGGTAAGTGAGCACATTTCATACTGAAGTATAATTTTTTCAAATCTAGGAAACATTTAAAAGGCTGGAATATTAAAAAGCACCAAATTTACCTTTTCTAACCTGATTATTAACTTATTGACTTCAACTACATAGTGATCAATCCTGGCTGCTCGGTGTTTCTTGAATTCAGAAAGATGGCTTCTCATAGCACCTGCAGGGATAACAGAAAGTTGTCCCAGTCACCCAAGTACTCTGTATGGATTTAAATGCCACTTGAAAGACAGATGTCTCTTTTTTTCACCATTTATTTCTCATGTTCAAATTCAATTTTAAAGACACATTGGAATCCTACATTTTCACAGTGTTGCTGTAAATAAAACATGCAGGTTAAAGACTAATATTCAGGTTAGCAATAAACAGTGTTTTACTTCTACTACAGAAAACAATCAGCACTATGTTAGAGAGCACATCTGCAACAATTTTTTTTCTCCATCTTCATTTGTCAGTTACATTTAGTAAGCTGTTACCTACTAGTAGTGTTCTCAAAACCAACTCCCTTTAGTTTCCTGGCTACATGTTGAACAAAGGGAAGAGGCAAGCCCAAAGATTAATGGAGGTCTCTGCAGCAGCAATTTTGTTTCAGGTTTCTGATCATCTCTACACCTTTAGAGGCCTGAATCAAATCCTTAATTCTATACATATCTTTTCTTCTCCCCATTAACTGTGTTTTCCCCACACTCCACCCAATGCAAATAGGCTGCTCANCCAGCACAGACACAATTCCAAGCCACTTCAGCAATACTGTAGCACTTTCCCAATTCAGGTCAAAACTTATCCCCACTGTGTATTACTTTCTAGATCTCCTACCTACTTCCTGGGGTTCCCACATGTATGGATCTACTCCACCATAGCTGAATGACTCATATCGCTCCTGAGATCCAGAATCAGTTCTGTCATCATCTTCTTGTTTTAGCAATTTCTTCTTTGCTCTTTTGGCCTTCTGGACTAGATCTGAAAAAGATCCAAGCTATCTAACGTATCAGGTAGTCACCAAACATTCATTATGTGAAGCCAGTGTAGAATATTCCTCTTCTATTAGCAGATATCTTTTTCCTGGGTAAATTTATCCTCAAAACATTCTTAGAACAAAAATGCAGTTCAGAGCACCACACATGACACAAAATGCTCTCCGTTGCCTGTCATAAAGTAGTATGAGGTCCTAAGGACAAGACAGTAGACCAGAACATTCCACTGTCGGACTTCACTGTGACCTGTCTCACGGCACGGGGCATCATGTAGTTTTATCTTAATTCTCATAATTCCCTATTATTTTCTTCAGATTCAAGACGTTCAACACATTCCTTGTCTTATTGCACAAGCCACCAATTTCAGTGTGCTTGTACACATAAAGAATTTTTTAAGTACTAAACAGCCAACTGTTAGGGGTAGGGTTTCACCAAGAAAATTGATTAATACTTCAAAAGTCTACCTTTGCAGGTAAAAAAAAATCAAGAAAGGAGAAAAAAAATCAAGACTGGCAGGCGACTATTTCTAGCATACTAAAACCAGAGAGATTTTTACAGGAAACAAAGAGAATTATCGCCAGATTTTAAACATTTTTCTCTCAAGATAAAATGACACAAGGGGGTAAAAAAGGGAAATATCTTAGTATAACAAAATACAAAGAGATTTTCCAAACACTACTGAAAGGTGAAAATCCATAACAGATATGGAACACTCCCAGCATCTCCTGCCAACTCCACCACCCACATGCTTTTCCATGTTTTCCCAGTAACAAACTTTCTTAACTTCACACTTTAACTGCAACCACAGTTTTATCTACTGTCAAAACAAGAAATTAATGAAGTGGAACCTGGCAAGTACCAGAGATTCCCCATATTCTCCAGTCTTCAAGTAATTCTTGGGTATTCACTCTGTTACAGTATAATTCTGAGTTTTCAGATAAAAACAAACAAAAACCCCCAAAAGGTCAATAGTAAAAATCGTGCATAAAAAGTCAGACATTTGAAGAGCAATGTCCTTTAGCACCTACTTTAGCATCAATTTATGGAAAGTATCGGGAGAAGGTAAATACTATGCTTGGCCCAAAGAGATTTATGGAAGAATTAAACTGCACGCCTCGCCTGTAAGTCCCTTCAATTAGTATTTTTTTATTGTCAGACATTTGGGAGCACTCGAGGTACGAGCAGGGATTTCCCACAGCCAAGCCGGACGCGTTTACCGCGGCCGCCCTTACTTCGGAGCTGCGCCCTGACGTCCCGGTCTTCGCCCGGGTGCTGCTCCTCGTAGTGCGCCTGGAGCTGCCGGAACGCCTGGAGATCCTTCAGGCACAGCGGGCATAGGAAGCCCTCACGCACTTCGGTCGGGTCCCCGAAGGCCGCCGGGTAGCCCGACGCCATCGCGGCCGCGCGTGCTGCCCTCACCGGCTGCCGGGATGCGGGGGCCGCAGCATCCTTCGGCACTGCCTAAAACGAACCAGGCCAGCGCTGTGCGACCGGCCGCACAAGATGGGGGCGGGAAGGCCCGGGCTGGCAGCGAGCCCCTCCCCAGGTTCCCCGCCCGGTCCCTCCGCGCCCCCGCGCAGGCCCCGCCCGAGGCAGGAGAGCGGCCGCGCCTGGAGAGGGGCGGAGCTTGCGGCGCACCGCCCGCCGGGGGAGAGACCGGTGAGGGCTGCTCCGCCCGCCTGAGGGGCCGTGGCCCAGCGACAGCCCAGGGACGGCCTGGGAAAAGCCCGGGGCCGGGCCTACCTCACCTCAGCACCCGGGCGGCCGGTGACTGTCTCCAAAGCAGGGCGGCCGCGGCCCGTCCCGGCTGCCGGGAGCGGCAGGGCGCGGCTGAGGGCGGGGCGAGCGCTGAGCTATCGATGAGAGGAAAGGGCGGGCACAAGGAGGGAGGAGGCTGCCGAGCGCAGAGCTATCGATGCCGGTTGAGAGCGGAAGCGGAGGACCGGGAGCGGGGTCATTGTCTCTTCTGAGGCCAAGACCGGTCGGTGTGTCCAGCCGCCTTGTAGTAGGCCCCGCTAACGGGCCTGCAGAGGTGCGATGACAGAGTTCTCTGCAGGACGGGACGGCGCTGTCACGTGGGGGACACGCGTCCCGCCGGCGCCCCTTCCCGCCCCGCTGCCCTAGGACCGTTCCCGTAGCCCAGGAATCCCACTTCTTGCCTCCGGACTGTGTAAATCAACGGCAGGGCCTTTTCAGTATCCCCTTTCTGATGTCAGCTTTTGTTTAGTCTCAGCTGGCAGCAGTCCCTTCTCTCACACACTCACAGTCAAATAGAAATAATAGGAGTGTCTAACGACACTTCGGCTTCATGTATTAGGATTACAAACTCTTGGAAGCAGAGATTTTCTTACGTGGCAATGCTAGTTACACTTGAGTCCTGTCCATTAAAGGTGGACTTTCACTCATCGTGCCCTGCTCTTCTACCCTCTAGGTTAAGTCCTTTAAAACCTTTTCAGCAAGGATCGTGATGGGATGGGGAGGAAGAGAACCAGCCTGAAGCTCAGGGTGTTCGAGGATTCACCTGCTGTGGTGTCATCCCCCTGGATTTGCTGGAGCCGGACGGTGAGCCATACCTATGCCACCAGGTGGCACCAGCTGCCTCTGTTGTTCCTTGCCCCTTTTATCCTCAAGTTGTGGCCCGCGAGTTATAACTCGCTGAGCAGTGAAAGAACGCTACAGCGGTACATGTGTCTCTAGAAGAACTGCAAGATCCATGTAGGTGCAGAGCTCTTAGGGAGGTTTCTGTGGTATTTCTGGTTCCTGTTTCATGTGCCTGATTTGTCACGAGTGTGTAGGGAACGGGCAGAAAAAGGGGTGGGTGGAGGATGGGAGACGTGGCAGTTACTAGATGGCACAACAAACACATCTGAGAGCAGCCGAGGGCCCGTGGGGGTCCCGGCCGTGCATTTCACAGGCATTTGCTGTAAAAGTTTTTCTCCTGTGAGCTGTGACCTGGGTAGTCCATCCTCTTGCCGTTCCCAGGTAGTAAGAATCAGGTGTGTAAGGAAAAGCGAGGCTGTACAGAACAGCAAGTTCTTTCCTCAACCCTGTCTCTCCACATCTTCAGTAACTGCTCTTTTTCAAAAATAAAGTCTTAAAGGCTAATTAAAGTGGTAAATACAACAATTGAAGTCTGGTAGCCTCCTGTTGGGATACAAACCATGCAGTGAGGACTGCCTGCAGCAAGTTGTGAGGAGGATGATGGCATACTGGGGTGTGCACAAGAAATCAAACATTTCACTGTATCTTCAGTTAATTGTGCTCCTTTGCACATTCTACATTTGACCACAGATAAGAGAACACATCTCATCAAATGAATATTTTTCAAGTACTGATAAAACACTATGTAGTGTCAATCACTCTTGAAAAGAGAAATTTCATTCAACATTTTTAAAGAAAAATGCCACTTGTTTGCCTTTTTCTGAATATAAGTGGTCTTTAGCCCTTCCTGAGGAACTCATTCCCCATTAAGTGACTGCACCTGCTCAATATGATTTGGGTCTTTATGAGAATATTAGACTTACTAGGAGTATCTCAGAGACAATTAGAGAACTGATACTACAAAGTTATGCCAGATGCAGTGATGTGTGGTATGGTATCAGTTTGCTCCCAAAGGGAAATTGGAGCTTCTGTGTCCCTTAACAGACGTTGAGCATAATCTCTTTTTGTGCTGGTGTAAACAAGAAGACTTTGGCTGCTATTATTTGGTCAGGCTCATCACACTTCCCCATACAGAGAGTGTTCACAAGGTGAGAACATCCAGATCAGTCTAAAGCAATTCAGTTTACAGTGCTTCAACAATTAATTTGTCTGCATCCAGCTAGTTGCAACAGGAGGACGTATTTGGGGACAAATTAAACCTTACTGCAATTCTACAGGTTCTCTTGGGGCTGCATTTGTATCAGTAATGGCTCACAGGGAATGAACACAAACAAGCAGTAGCACAGAAGGACTTGCTCCAGCAGCGAAGTCAGACCTGTAGTGCCCCATCCTGCCGCTGGGATACAAAAGCTCAGCCGACAAAGCCCCACGTCTATTAGGTAACTCCTCCTCTGCCGCAATCCACGTCGTTTGCAAACAGTAAGAAAATAAGTGGTAAAATATGAGTTTATGAGTTGTAATAACCCTTAACTGTGAGTTTTAGGACCTGGTCTGTTGCTAAATTGGTCGTTGCTACTGATGTCCAAGAGGAGAAATTTCAGTGGGAATACAGCTGAGAAGGGGGACCTAGTTGGCCCCGTAGTCATGGCACTGCTCAATCAGATATATGTTCCAGTTGGGGTCATCTGTGTTCTTCGACTGCTTGTAATACCTTCAGTGCCATTTGGAATGTTTAATAGTGGAATCTGACCTCAGCACAGGAGAGGTAAATGCAAATGATGCCTGTCTACTTCTCAGGGTATTTAAGTGGAATGTTTTTCACATAGTGAAAAAAGGTTTAAAACATCTGAAATTTAACAGCATTGAGTTCAATATAGACTCTGTAAACCGAGTGGAAGCAGAATGAAAAATCAGACTGTTCTTGGGAAAATCAGAATGTTCTTTGTAAATATTCCCTCAACAAAATGGTCACTTAATTTAACTTAATGCTGTTTTAAAAATTTGCCTAAATTCAATTTTATAATTTAATGATAGATTATTTAAAAATTAATTTTAAATTTCCTAATATTGAAATGGGTAGCACAAAACTCATCTTACAACATTAATGATCTTTGGTTTTAATTTATCAGAGAAGATGTTTTTGTTTGTTTGTTTAGGTGGATCTAAGCCAAAATTTCCTGTATTTTTTATTTTGTTTGGAGAACTAAAATATTTCCATGTTGCTGTTCATTTTACCAAAGCTCATATATTCAATATACTCAAGTTGCTTATACTGAACGTTTTGATACATAACAAATCTGTTTAATTAGTCTGTGTAGACAGGATAGAAGCTGCAATTCCATACCAAACCCACGATCTTTACTGTGTTTGCAGTCTCATCAATCCAAACTGACAGCCTCATGGTTTGTAAGAGTGGCAGCTGACTACTTGTTGAGCCCCTTTTATCTGATTTGTTGATTAACTGCTTTGGTACCTGCAAGCCAGTCATCTTCTCAAGTTTGTTTGGTCCCTTAACACTGCTGAATAATGTCACACTGGTCCTGAGTGCCATGGAGTGGCAGCACTTACATAAAGCAGATGAATTATAAAGAGGAGAGATGGGAAGATTCAGAATTCCTTTGCATTTACATTTAATTTAATGGTTTAACTGTAAGAGCCATACACCGCAATGCCTGGATTCCGTTCAGGGCTCATTTCAAATGTCGAGTACACCATACTTGGATGCTGTCTCTTCTAGCCTCTCGTATTCTCTTTTGTCTACAGACTTGTGCAGCAACCAATCCCCTTCTTGAAGACAGCAGGTCTAAAAGCAATAAGTAGAATACCCCCACCAGTTGGTATTTGACAGGGAAGGATTTATGATTTCTTTTGTAGGGTTGTTTTTGCTCTCGTTTTCAACACCACTTGCTTGTTCAAAGAGAATGCTTTCTGTCTTGACTGTTCTGGCTCAGAGAACCTTTCATAAATTCTTACTATATTTTTCATTTGTCTTGACTTATCTCCTCTTCCTCTTCTTTTTTCACAAAGCTTTTTCAGACACCCCACACAGTACCAGCTTCAAAATCAAGACGGAATTTATGGTGGAAACATATGCTTCTCTGTGAAAATTACTTTAAATCAGCAATCATATTTCAGGCAGACTCTTCAGATCACTTTCCCTAGTTTTCTGAGTCATAATCTAACATTTTTCCCTATACCAATCAGTCTATGCTGCATCATATTCATTACACCCATTATAGAGAGAAGATGGCAATAAACTAGCTATGGCATGTTGGATCCTGGTTTACCTGCATTCCATTTTGTAGGAGTATTTGTGCAATTTATGAAGTCCAAATTCCCCCTCTTTCCAATGCATATGAACAGGAAGAAAGTGAGGAAATGTTAGCTGTAAGTGAGGAAGGTGTTCCTTCAGTCAACCCTTCTGTGACATACTGCTGTCTTGTCTGAGTCACTGGCTGTCAGTTCAAACCAGTGTCTGAAATTCAAGAGCTGGTTTCACCTTTTGGCTGGGATCATTCCATTGCATTGGTATCTGACATGCCCCATCTCTATCAGAAACAGGTATCCTGCTCTAGCATACCAATACAATGTA
Source organism: Promerops cafer (assembly GCA_013398275.1). NCBI lineage: Eukaryota > Metazoa > Chordata > Aves > Passeriformes > Nectariniidae > Promerops > Promerops cafer. Next base: position 491,082 of record VZSE01003956.1, on the reverse strand, counting down.
TGATCTAGTAACACTCCCTCAGCCAGTGCTCCTTCCATGTTGTGGAAGCAGACAAGGCAAATTGGCTGGTACCTGACAAATTTCCTTTCCTTGGTTTCCTTCTTAGTACTTTTAAGCTGTATTGGTTTCATCAAGGAAACAAAGCACAAATGTCTTCACGCAGGTTTAAAAGTAATCTTAAGGCAGGTACATTAACTCATTTTTCTCAAGGAGTTTCCCATCTGGTTTTATTGAAGGTCTCTATGTCCAACCTTTCGTCATTACCCTGCAAGAGTGCGGAGTTCATGCTGTTCTTACTGGAAGGGGAAGAGAGGCTTCTGCACTCTAATGCTGATACTCCATATACCCATTTCCTAGAATCAAAAGGATTTCCCTGTCTTCATTTTTTGTGTCATGTCTCTGTACCATCTAGACCTCACACAGTCTCATCCCTCTTGCATTCTCCACTTGACTTCTTTCAATCATGTTTTTTATTTATAACAATGTCCTGACCTGACCGATGCTTTAAAGTTACAGCTGACCCTTTAATGTTAACTGAGTGAGTTACCAGGGAAGCAGTGACTCTACTTCAGCTGTGGTGATGATGCTGTTTTCAAACTTTCTTCAACTAATGGGCCGTTATAAGTAGTAATAAAGGCGTTTGTTGGGGCCACATGTTCCTTGGAAACACTCAGCTGATGCTAATTACAGTGGGTCAGCAAAGAGGTCAAGGCTCATAAGTGTCTGGGAGGGGGAATAGAACAGTAATGGTGAGAGGTGCTGAAAATAGTTTCAGGAAATGTTAATTATACAGCTGGTTTGCATGAACTTTCTCCTCCCATTAAAAACAAAACTCATTTTGAAGACACTTGTAAAATCTGTGCTTTAGGATTCAAGCTCCCTTATGTCTCAGTAACTGGTAATAATACCCAGATATATGAAACTGCAGTGGAATCAACAAAGAACTCATCTGTGCAAGGTTGTTTTAGTCTCAAGGCTGGAAATAAGATTTTGCATGACTGTGCTGCCACATTAGGGCCATTGCACAGCTTTGCTCTGTGAATTTAATTCAGATTCTGCAGAGGAGATTTTTCTGCTGACTTCCATGACCTTTGGACCAAGTCTGCTGCTGGTTTGCTCTCATTCCTGAAGAGCCCCGGCCTGTCTGACAGACAGATAGTGCACTTCCTCAGGGAACTGTGCAACTGCAAGGCCTGGTTCTGCAGTTGTCACAGTGTGAGTGACAGAGCAAAGCTAGTTACTTGTGAATGTTTGCATGGCTATTAAATTCTTTTAAGTGCTAATAAAAAGTGACAGTGAGGGGAAGGTACACAATAAAAATAAGATGACGAGAGACAGATGTGCAATTAACTAATTCTTACCTTATAACTAAACAGTATATATGTATCTGTATTGTTCATATTGCTAAGAGATTGCACTATATTTGCTATTCAAAGAAGCATAGCATTATAGGATAAAAGCTGGCTATTTTCTGCTTAGTTCCTTAGCCAAACTCCAGAGCCAAAAAGCTTTTAACGTCTAGATAAATCTGACAAATACTTAACTCCAAACTTGTGCTTGTGTGTGCTTCATAGTCACAAAAGTGTGAAATCCCCAGTGGCAGTCAATGCTCTGAGAATGACGTCTGTGGGAGAAAGAGTGTACTTGCCTGTTAGTATGTCTGCAACGCTGAAGACATAAATTAAAGAAATTAATAAATAGAGATGAAATTTTCATGGAGATACTGGGAGAAAATGTCCTTTTGATCAAAACAAGAATCTGGACAATTTGAAATAGTGGAGCGAGTAAAAAAAGAAAAAAGAACTTTTGGAATATGTAATCCTTGCTGTCACCCATGGTTATTCAGTTGATATTTTTTATTTTGTGTTTTTCACTTATTTAGAAGATTTCATAGCAAATAGTGTTCCCCAAGGTTTAAGAAGCATTTGTTAACTGCCAAAAATGGTATATGAAATGGTATTCTTCAGAGAAATCGGTTTTTCCCTGATAAAATGCAAATGAAACATTTTAAAAAGCATCATATATAGAAAGTGTGCTGAAGGAAGTTGAAGTATATGAAATGTCCCCACCTATCTTCTCTAAGGATTTCTTAAGCACTTGTTTATTAGAAGCCCTCTGTCAATAGAAGATGTGTGTCCATTGTCACATACTGAACAGCATATTACCTCCAAAGTTAGAAAATGTTTGATAGACCATGTTAAGTGTTGATCAGGTTGTGAGCATCTAACTTCAGTGAAACTTGTGAGATGATTAATTCTTTTTCTTCAGGGTAGCTAAACTGATTTCTGCCAAGCTGACGTCTGTAACTGAGAAGGAGTTCCAAGTCAGCTAATATGTCTCGATGGTATTGAGGATGAATGTTGATGGAAAATATACTCATTTGTTCATAGAAATAACATTCTAGCAAAATATTGATGTGCTGTAACCTCTTTGAATGTACCAGGAGTGATATGAGTAACCCAGTGTGCTCAGTAACTGTATATCAATTGTAAAAATCAGTAAATCTGTTGTTTAGATCCACAAGCAGGAAATCAGCTTCTTGTCAAGTTCCCTGTGAAGTGGGTGACACACGACTGATGTGAGTTTAGCCCAGATGCATAATTATGTGTGTCACACAGGTGGAAGATTTTAAAAGGGAGTCTCTCATCCTTCCACTTCAGTAGTGAAACAGTTTAAAGTACAAGCATGGGCTGACCACCAGCATGCAAGGAGATTGTCGGTAGAAAAATACCCTTTGATGTTATTTTATTTAGCTTGAGTTGGTTGTATGTTTTTCACGCTATTGCAGGGTGTTTGCACAGTGAATAAGGACACCAGAGGTGACTATTCTTGTTTATTGAATAATTCATATCAAATAAACACTTTTGGAAGTCTGACCACAGAAAGCAAAAGCATTCTTTTGAGAGGAGAGAAATCAGAAATCCTCACTGGAAGGGAAGGATCTCTTCTTGCTTTATTATTAAATGTCTGAGGAGAAGGCATGATTTCAAGTGGCATGACTGAAGTGTGGACACACCAAGAGCGGGAGTTCTAGTGTGGGCTGTACACAGTCAGGGGGGTCAGAACATGTGCTTGAGATGTTCAGGGATGCATTAACCATTTGCACTCTGTAGCTTCTTAGGTGAAAAGGGTTTTCCTGTGCCAGTTCCGAGACAATCTATGAAGTCACTCATTTATTTTGTTCCAGTTGAAACTGTTCCTGTCTCTCTGTAGTGCTTACTATCTGGACAGATCTTAGTGTACAAGGACTCGGGTGTCCAGAATGTTATCGTTTAGAACTGAAAACCTGCTCTATTTAATTTTGAAACAATTGGCATATGTTCTTTTTTCTCCCTCACTATTTACTAATTTCACTGATGTGGGAGGAAACCATATAATTATTCTACTTCAGTAGCATCAGAACAGATATTTAAGAGCCTGTTTTAGTCATTTAAGAACACAGAGTTGGATTACTTTGGAGTCTGGGCGCCTAAAAAAATAAGCACTCTTCCTGAAGTGGGGGTATTGAAGATTCTCAGTACTTGCCTGTTCCATTCAGATGGGTCCTTTAGTTCCTTTGCTTTAAGTGTGTGACAAAGCCATTAACTTGGATGGGAACATTAACACACTGAAAGGTAGGTGCAGAGGTCAGCAGCAGGAAGCCAAAAAGGAGTGAATTGAATGTTTTGGTGATCTGGCAGTTTACTTCACCAAATGCAAGTGCTACACAATTATTTTCTCATTCCTCTGTTTCACTCTCCCATGCTGATCTCTTTCCTGGGTGCTGACGCTTTTCTTCTACCCTGCCTCTGCTAACATCTGCTAAATCAAGCAACAAGCTGCCTTTGTGACAAGTGAATAACTCCTGAAAGTTGCAGGGGCTTGTGTCATCTGAGCTGTCAGAATTCCAGTGCCTTTTTCCAGGATGCTGGCGTTTCTCACCATTTAGGTTTACCTCATAATTCCAGCCTCTTTTGCTAGGACGCTGGTGCTTGTAAATTGGATATCTTCTGCCTGGATGTTCTCTTTTGGATAACTCATTCATGTAGGTTAGCTGTGCCCTAGGGCTTTTAGCAAACTGATCCAACGGTGACTTTCTGCCGGTAGGCTGTTGCCTTTTCAGCTCCAGGTAGACATCAAGGTTATCTTCCATCTCTCTTTTTCCTGGATGCTGCCTCTTCTGAATGTCTCTATAAGATGTCTCTTCCTCAGCATCTCTTTTTCCAGGATGCTGTCTCTTCTCCAGGTTACTTAGGTACTTTTTCCCAGGGTGTTGTCTTTTGGAAAGCTGTTGTAGCAGAGGGGCATTTGATTCTGTCCAAGGAAAAGAATAAGGTTAATAAAACCCCATAATCCTCCCTAAGGAAGTTGCAATAGTAATTTGTGGAGCAGGATCATAATCTGTTGCTCTTTGAAAGCCAACTCAGTATTTCCAGCTACCAGTCATAACACTATTAGTACCTCTTACTCATTCTTAAGCTCTTTTTAATATTTCAGCTCTTGGATCAACACAACCAATTCTCAGCATTGATGTGAAGAGGGAGGATGGCTTTTCCTGTGGGCACTTGGGGCCAGCTCATCTTCCATTCTGGAAGGGCCCTGTGCTCCTGTTTGCTGGCAGGCACCTCTGTGCTGTTTCTTGCAATCCCTGAGTCTGATCTTCCACTGCTGTGACTACTGGTAGGAGAGTGTCTACGAGGTGGGAGGTGCAGACACTGGAGCAGCCTCTAGCATTCCCAGCCATGGAAAAAGCCCGCCTCTGTTGGAGGGTAGGAACCAGTGGATCGAGGCAGTAGGTGAATGGCAGCACCCCCACCTCGAATTTACATTAGGTACAGGGTCCACAGCTGCAGAATGTCCTTCATGGGTCTTCTTAGAGCTTCCCTAGGGAAGTACCTGCTGGACAAGCAGGTTTTCTGTGACAGGCTTCTACCTTTTTATTATGCAGCAGCTGCTTAGTGATAGTACAGCCTTTCCTGAGCAAAGAGGTCTTAGAGAAGAAAGCATCTGTGAAAAACTGTCAGTGTATTGTGGCAGCCCTCTTATCCTTCCCTTCCCCTTAGTTCCAGTGCTAAGTACGAACATTAGGACCTGGAAATCATACCTTGGATCTAATGATCTCAGCCAAGCACTATGCCATCACCAAATGGGTGTCCCCAGTGAGATATATACCTTTATTAATATCTTCTTCCTTTTCAGCTTTCTTGAGGACAGACTGAAGAATGAGGCTTTCAGATCTCTGAAGGATGTCATCCAGGGGACTTTTCCCCATGTTTTCACTCTCCTCTGGAAGGAGATGGCCTCCATTGAAGCAAACACCAAAGGAGGTCAAGCAGAGGAGTAGCAGTGGCAGCTGGATGGGTGGCATTGTGGGACAGGGGTTCCTGCAACTTCCATTGGACAGAGAACAACAGGGGAGTAGGATGGAGCAAGCAAACCTAGCAATAACAGCAGTATTTCCAGACACTGAAAAACAAATATGGCACTGCTGCAGGGACTGAAGTCTCTTAGGGTCTTTCCTCATTTCTGTTACTAACCTCTCAGGTTTTTTTTTTATCCTCCAAAGCATCTAAATTCTTCATAATTAAAACCAGGTAGTTGTTAATTTTTTCTGGCAGAACAAATATGATATTAACTACCTGAGGCACAGGTGATTCTCAAAAGCAGTGATTTTTCTCTGCCTTCTGCCAAGAGGCAAACATAATTTCCCTCTTGAACTCTGTACACACAAAGTACAGACATCTATACCTGCTATCTTCACCAGGCAATTCCCTTTGCTAAGGGTTCATTTTAAAATGATACTGAGATTAGCAGCACTTCCATTCCACCTTTAGTTAAAGCCAAACCTAAATAATCCACTAGGCTTTTGCTATCTTTTTCTATACATTTAAAGTAACCATGTGCCTGGGTATTTGTCAGGCTAAGAAGACATGATCTGTGTGGCAGGGAGATTTCTTGCATGTAAAGAAATGAGGGAAGTACCTTATATTTTTTTCAGAGACATAATAATAATTGTATCTTTTATTACCTCTTGCACAGATACCAATTGTAATTGGTATCTGTAGCAATTTTTCTATTTCTTCTAGCTAGCACTGAATTCCTAACACACTTAGGGATTTATTTTACAGTAAGCAGAGTTCTTTCAGTAGAATGGAGTACATCTTTAATACTACTTTAGCAGTCATTTAGCTTAATTATATCTTCAGAACATAAAAGAAATGCACAATTTTATGAAGTCCTACAAATTTTCCAAACAGAAAATGAGTTCATTACCTTTCTTATTGGCAAGTTTTTATCAGTTCTGATTAAATCCTTGAGTAACAGCCCTAATAACATCACATAGGCAATTTGACTCAGAGCAATCTTTAGACAGAAAGGTAGAATCTGCTAAAAAGGAAATTATTTGATAAATTACCTGATTTGTAGTTTCAGATTTTTGCTTGATGCATCTGCCAAGTCCTTTAAAGCTGTTTGTGCACCTGAGCTTCAGAGTTGCCCTTTTGCTGCTGCAGGCACACGGAGTGTCCAACAGAAGCGTTGCCGTGTGCTCTCTGCACAGCTCACGTCTCTGTACTTATACTGTACTGCCTCTGGACCCTTTATGCAAACAGCTCTGAGGTAATTTAGGGGGTATGATGTGTTCTTTTTTTGTTGTTTTACTGCTCTCAGAGAGCTGCATTTTGAATGCATTTTAAGATTCACACAGTTATCTGCTGGCCTCCATATACCCATGCTCAACTCCCAGAAATTGTTATTTTCCCATTCTCTAAAGGGATTATGTTGAATTTTATGTAACTCAGCATAAAGAAAAGGAGGTTTTCTTTGCTTAACAAAACTAGGCTTGTTTGTCCTCTATTAAGCAAGTGTTTTGGGGTAAAAGCAGAGAGGTAGATAATTAATTAGGCTAGGGAAGACAGACAATGGCAAAAATATAATGGATTAGGTTTAAATAAGTGTATACCATGGGTTCTTATTCTGAATGACACTATACAGTTTCTGGCTCACAATTCCATTATTTTTTTGGCAGAGACTTCCACAAAGAGTATTTTAGAATACAGGGTGCATAGCATTAAATATTAAAACATGTTTATGTTGCTGCTATGTGGTTCAAAAAGCATTATACTCTTGTAACTGGAAATAAGACTCCCTGTCTTTAACCCATTTGTCTACTTGAGATACTGCTCCACACAGTACTGCCCATACAGGGGACACAACTGCTTGGCATTTCCTAGGTGTAGTAACTCCTTAAGGTCTCTCAGGTATGATACCTGACTTTAAACAGTTACTGTATTGCCCTATAAATGAAAGTGGGCATTGATGAAATGGGAAGCTGCCAGGTTTCATTCTCATTAAAATCTGCTTCTTGACACTTTCGAGCTTACTTTTAGAGAATATGGGTGAAGTCCTGTGTTACAATTACATCCCCATGCAAAGTTCCTCAGCAGATGCAAAATTATATTCACAGTGCAATGCCCAGGACTTCCAGTCAGGCCAGCTTTGCCTCTTTGCTCAGACTTATTTTATCTTATTTTGGACTCATTTAGTAGAGTTTTAATGCTTTGTTTAAAGGAAGAAAGTTAAAAATCAGCACCTCAAAGAGTTGGGGTTTTTTCATGAAAAATGTCCTTTTTTTATTTCACAGCTGGAAAACTGTCTGATTTTAATGTGATATACTTCCTTTTAGAGTTCTGTTTTGCTTTTTTCCAGCTACATTTTTTTCAGTTTCATTTTCCCTACAGGTGATTTTTCTATTTAAAAGATTTCTGGAGGTTTATTTTATAAGTGTAAATGTTCTTTCCTCCCCCTCACTGCACAATTACTCATGGCACTGAGATGAATTCATGGGTAGGAGGGAGAGTTTGTTTTCTGTAACTCTGGAGTGTTCCAAGCTATACTTTTTTGTCTTGTCACAAATGCATTGATACCCCAGACTTGCCCAGAGCTTGTGTCAGCACAGGGTTTGGCTCCCAGTCCACATCTAAGTCTGTGGTAGGTTCTAGAATTGCACAGAGATACTGAACTACCACATTTCACACCTAAATACAGAATTTCAGCATCACTGTGATCCTCAACTCCTTTGTCCAACTGCTGTATTTTATCACAGGTGCATCAAGTCCCTCGATCTTTTATATGAGCTCTGTTGAGGAAGTTCCTGATTTTTATTTTAACCATTCTCAAGGGCACCCCAGCTTCTTAAGGAGCTTCTAAATGAAGAAACTGGGAGGCAGACAACTCCTTCAAAATCAGTCAGACCTCTACATCTGACCTGTGAGGACTGAGGTCTGTGTTGCTCCTCTCTCCAGCTTGCATGTTGCTTGTGTTGCTGACTGCAGTCACTAACCACGCATCGCCAGGAGCCTGGTGCCTCCACTTGTGCTGAGCACTTGTCCAGCTCAGTGTTGGTGTTCATAGCAATGGGGCCTTAGCATTGGGGCTGTCACTGGGCACAGAGTTGGTCCCTAAAAAGATCTTAAAGGGGAATAATGAGAAAATCTGCTGCAAACCCTAGTCTCATCTCTGTTTTAAAGAATATAGACGCTCAGTTTTTGTGCAGGTAGTCAGCCATGACATCGTGTTGTCAGGCAGAAAGTTCTCCTTGACAGATTTTTGAATTTTTACATCTTCCTTTGACTGTCTTGCTCTTGTCGCTGTCAGAGATAAGTTAACTGAAGTACATTGCTCATTTTTAGTATGGCCATCCCTCCAGGAATCCTGAAATATAAAAGTTGTTATGGGAACTGCTTTCTTTACCTATAGGAATAAAAAATACTCTTGTTTGGAATTAATGGCTCATTGTATTTTTTACCAGTTTCACTAGGAGATGCTGAATTTTAAGTGGTTTGCCCTTTGTCACAGATCCGTAGTTTTAGAGTTAGGAAGTGAGACCAGAATCTGTTCACTTAGCATTCCTTTATTGAAAACGGGTTTTGTGTCTGGTAGAACCTCACAAGGCACACATATTTCTCATTTAAAAGATTACCTACATGTCATTACTTCTGTGTACAAGAATGAGAGAAATACCTCCACTGACTACTTAAGGCATCCCATTAATTTTTATTAACTGTACACTGTCACTAGGACTGTAGTTTCGATCTTCTCACCTCTTTAAATAACTTTATCCTCTCGGTTATTTTCTGAATTGTATTTATTGCAATGACTGCAAATCTAAGCTGTTCTGTCTGAACTTCCTCTTGTTAACAGTGCTGTGAATTAGGAATTACTTGTTTGCTAACAGAAATGAGAGGCAAATCAGCTCTTTTATTTTCTCTGGAAAATGTAAAAGCACAGTTTGTTTATATCACTCCTCCCAGTTTGTTCCTTGATTGAACTACTCTGGCAGAAAATTAGGGAGATGGATTTCAGTAATAGGTGGACAACCCTCTCTTTTCATGTGATCTTCTTAACATGATCCTTCCTAAGAACAGGTAAATAGTTTGGCCTGGAGGAGAGGTATAATTCCAGCTTTTCTTCATTTTGATTTTAATGACGTCAGAGTGCCAGAGTGTGTACAGCCACAATGATCTTTAGATGGTTTATTATTAGACCCATAGTATAGTTTTACAAGGGAGTACAAACCTTTCTTAGGCCTGAGGAAATGCATTCACATCTGAAAGTTTGTCTCTCTTCTTATGACTAAAAAAGGACTTGTGATCCCCCGGCTCTGTCAGCTTTTCATGTCAATAGATGTCACTACAGTAGAAGATATTATACCTAATCTACAAACCTTGTATTAAATATTAATCATTACTGGAGGCAGGGTTCCAAGCAACTTCTATCTGCTAGTCCCCAAAATTCATTTGCTAAGTAAATGGACCTAGACTGTACTGAGTGGATGTAATGACATGTGAAGGAGGTTTTTGAGATGCAGCCTACTGTGGTCACCACCAGTGTTAGCAAAAGTGATCCCTTTGTGTAGACATACCCAGCCAGGGGGGCTTCACTCTGGGCAGCAGAACAGCTTATCATAGCCCAGCTGGTTTTGTTGCAAGTCATCACAAAACCAAAACCCTTGAGGAAAAATAAGGACAGCTTTCCCATTCATTTTTATTAGCTGTGAATATAAAATCTAGGAAGGGAAACGAAGGTAACTCGTCTACCATGTTCTGTTTTTTCCAGCACTGAGCCCCCACCATGGTACTTCTCTTGTTGCCTACTTCAAGAGTCTCTAGTGGTAAACACTTGTTTGTGATGTGAGCTCTGAGGCCTTTTGGGGGCGAGCTTTAGTTAGAGCCAGGTGAAGGAACTGGCCTGGAGAATCTGATGAAATTATTAGAAGCTCTCCTGTCTGATGCTGAATGGCACTTGGAGCATGACCTGAACATGGTAAGGACATATAAAGGATCTGTTTTGAAGGCTGTGTAACCTTCAATTGACACCTCCTTCTCAAAACTTCCAGAAATTGCAAAACCTTCTGTTCTGACTGCAAGCCCCAGAGTTTCATAGTTCTGCAGACAGAGAAGTGTTGAAGCTTGATATTTTGAATTCATTGAAACCAGTAGAAAACCCTTTGAGGAAACTTAATATATTGAGAGATTAGGCCTTCTGTTTTAAATAATGAGTAGGATGAGTATTGAAGGAGATTGAGAACATTTATTTCTTTGTGAGGAAGCCCTTAATAGAATTACTGAGTAAATTCCACATGGAACACATACACAGCTCCCCTCATCAATTTCAATCCAAAAAGGGAACTATTATATTAGAAGGAAAGGGCAGTATCCCACATAGCATTAAAACTGTTGCCAAAAGGTGTATAAATAACATGTTGCTTGTCTTGGCTAAATAGTTTTATTGTTCCATGAGGAAGCAAACCCAAAGCATTATGACATTAATGCCACATATTGGTTTACTGACAGATTTTTCAATATTAAACAGTATATTATGGAGCCAAAATTTGACAGGCTTAATTGTATACTTAAGAGTCAGACTAACTCACAGTTTGTTCTTTCTGGGATGGTAGCAGTTTGGAATTAAATATCTCAATAGATTCATTGTAGTGGTTCTTTATTTTGTAATTATCTCCACAATGTTTATGCAGGGTCATTTCTATAGTTTTCTAGTCAAGAGAACCCTGTGATTTGGGAATAAATTGGCCATCGTCCGAAAGAATATTTCTGTGCCCTGTTTCTTGTTTCAGGCACAGTGCAGGATCTTTCAAACCAAATAATGTCACTAAATGAAACAAGCATGACTCTACGCCTCCAAGCACCAAAAAACCTCCAGCTGCTCAGCCTGTTGCTTTCTCACAGCTGCTGATGACAGGACTCAAGATCTTTTTCACTTCCAACAGGAATTTAGTCATCTGATGAAGCAAATTTACAGTTCAGTTCACCTTGCCAAAATACTATGTTTGAACTGGGGCAAGTTTGATCATGTAGCAGGAATAGATTTGGGGAAATTTGATTTCAGACAATAGGAAACATTCAGCTTACTTTTCAGAAGCAAGTCTGATTCACATTGTCAATTCAATTGCAAAGTCAGTTGGATGGTTGTAGATAGAAGATCGCTACTTCCATAGAAACAAAAGAAGTGACATGGTTGTGTGTTTGCTCTGTGTCTGTCCCTTACACTCACTGCTAAGACATACTAATTATGACAGAGAAACCATATTTTGGTGTGAAGAGGCGGAAATTTATGAGGTAGAGTTGCTAAGAGATTTATTGTTTGGCGCCAAGTGTTTGAAAGTGCTGGTTTGGATTTTGAAGTCCACAATCCTCAGTTTGCAGCTAGTACTCCAGTTCACTAGGAGCAATGAGCACAGAGCATATTTGGATAGTCTGCCTGCCAGTCCTGGCTGATTCAGTTGTCAGGCACAAGGCTCCAAAGCTCCTGAAAGCTTGACACACATGGTGCATGCCAAATGGTTGGGAATAGGAGAGCACAAGTAAGAAGAGGGTGTAAAAGCAGAATGGAAAGTTCCAGAACTGTCCCTTGTGCCTGACTGTAGAACATCATCCTCTCAAAATTTAGATATTTCTGTAGCAGCTTTTAAAATTAAAGAAGTGTGTATCTTATTCTTGCTTTTGGTTGTTGTAAAAGACAACATTTGATTTGTATAAATTATTCTGTAAAGTGACTTCAAGCCTGGCTTTAAGGGTGCAGCACAAATGTGATTTACCCTTATCTATGTTGATCTGCTAAGAAAGGGAAATAGGCCCATGGTAGGACCACCTCAGCAAGGCAGATGTGTTTGTGCCTATCTATACACAACACCCAAGAACAGCTCTTGTACTGGAGGAGCATCCTGGAATCAGATGTAGAGAGGAATTTTGAACAGGAATCTGGTTTAACTAACAAAGTTAACTTCTGATACCAGTCACGTCAGCTGATCTGATTGAAATAGGTAACAGTTCAGGTATTGCTCCTTCTCCTTAGGTGTTCCTGTCTGCCTGTGATGATGAATGTGTGTTATGCTGGATTTTACTAATGACCTGTTCCTGTCTTTTTTTCTAGTTCCTTTATTTTTCTTAATAGTTACTAAGTTATTTGTTCTACTCATTTTGTGAGGGCTTAAATCTGCTGACCGTATTCCTGCAGTATGATTAGACATTTTATGTTTTCAGCTACTGATTTGAAGAGTCCTGTAGCCCAGCAACAGTGAAGATCAGAATCCTGTTGTGGTAAGTAGTATGCTGAAGTAAAATCTGAAACTGTCTTCCCAAGAGAGTTAGAATGAAATCTGGGTATATATGCATATACCTATGTGTGCACCTACACCTATCATACATCTACACATGCACCTGGAAGTGTATGAAGTGATGAAATGAGAGGGTGGAGTAATCATGTCAGTTGCATTGGCCATCAATATGATATTTCAAGAGTTTGGGTAGCTGTAAATCAGCATCAAGCTAATCAGGGCCAGGTTACAGTTGATTTGTGAGCTTTGCTGCAGTTGCAAAAGGATGTGAAAGAAGGAAGACAGTCATTTTATCCTGGCATGGATTTCTTCCCTTGTGTAAGAAAAGGCTTATAAGAAAGCTGGTCACTTGTCATTACCAGCAGGATGAAGACGTGCAGGTTTTGCTGTCTGATTCCAGCACTGGCCATTTATAGAAAGGTCTTAGCAAATAGTAATGATACAGTTTACTGTTTCTGGTATTGTCCATTAGTCCCACTGTGTCTGCAGAGCACATGGCTACAGGTATTTCTGTTCCTGTCACTTGCAACCATTACTAATGATACTAGTGAAACTGGAAGCTCTTACTTAGAGTCCAAGCCTTCACTGTAGCAAAAGTATGGATTTGTGGCACCAGAGGTGTGGCTAGAAGTCAACTGGGAAGTGCTACTGCCTGTACTTGACTAACCACAGAACCCACCAGAGATCTGATATGCTGCCATGTGTGCCTTGTGCAGAGCACAGTAGGTTGGGAGTCCTTTCTTTGGTGGGTTGTGTGAATTACCTGGTTAATATGAGAGAAGTTCACAGAGTACTCAGTATAGAACTGCTCCCCTGCCCATCCTGCACAGTCGTTTAGATGGAGCTTGATGTGCAACTGAGAGACTTGGAGGAGGAGGAACCAGTTGTTCAAGTAAGACAATTTTCATATTGTACTATAAGCTACATAACAACAGTGACCTTTATCTAATTTGCACCTTTATAACTTTTATAGTCATTGTAATAACGATAGACTCTTCCATGGATGCTTAATGGGTTTGTTTACAAGCAAACAGCATAAAGTGAGAATCAATAGGTATTCAGATGCCAATTTGGGGGCAGAGATTGTAATTATCGGACAAATACTAGATATTGTTCTTTATGGGACAATAAAGGCACGTAAGTGGTCAGTGAGGTATCTGCTGAGACCAAGAGTAAGTATTGATTTTTAGAAATGGCTTCTGTGATCTTCTTGTGGGTTTCTCTTCACATCAGTCCAGCTGGCAAGACTCTGTGCGTCCCAAGGGAAGCTGAGTGAATGAACATGTAGCACTGGAGTAAAAGTTCCTTGAGTCATTTAACACCTGCTTCTGCTGAGAAGACTGTGAGGCACAAAGTCTATATGCCTATCAGGTTTTGTGTCATTCTCTTCCCCTGGGTGTTTTCAGCTAAGCCTGAACATGAACAAAGATACATTTAAAAGTAGCTGGAGAATGGTTTGCTGATGCAAACTACAGCATGTATGTCGTATTTTTATAAGCACCAAGCTGGGAGACGACATGATTATTTGGTTAGAATGGAGTCTGAGAACTGAGCTGATTTTATTTCTGTCTCTTCCATTGAATTGCTCTGTGATTGTCAGTGATTCATTGAGGCAAAAATCCAACGGTAGTTAAAATCAGTCAGACTTTTCATAGATGGTAACTAGAATTAGGCAGGCCCTTAAATATCTGAGTTTTGTGTTTCCTGTCCACAAAGAAGCTATAGTGATACAATACAGGGAGTTTTGATGCTTGTGACATGCTTTAAAAGTCACAAATCATGACAGGAGAAGTAAAAAATGTTATTTATAGTTAATTGGGGTTTTTCCTAGGGAGCAAGTAGACTTCACCAAGCCCAGTGGGCATGGCATGCAAATTTAATTAAAGAAAATGGTGAATAGAAAACTTGTGTTTAATTGGACTCTGGTGACGCTTTGGTGTGGTCAATTGTGACAAGAACACAATTGTATATCATACATATATTAAATATCAGCAATTTCACAGGATTCTTTCTACAAACTGCTGATGCCTTTAATGAACAGTTTTCTCCTCCAGATTTCTTTCTTTCCTAGTCAAAGCGGCTATCAGATTTGAAATGTTCTATGTTGACACCTAAATGGTGTGATGGAATTCTAGAATGCACTCCTGGAATGGCTGGTGATGGTCTTCCTTGAATGTGGTACAAGAGAATGCAGGGTTTGGAATTACTTCTAAAGGATTAAAAAAGGACATTAATGAAAGCAATCCTTATGTTAAATTTCCTCTGTGATGATCTATAGGTAACCTAGCAAATGCTTACAGATCTAGAAACTGTAAAAAAAGTAAAATAACTAGAAAAAGCAAAAAAACCCTCTTAGGAGTTGCTTTCAGACCTGCATTTCCATGAGTCCTTCAGAGACCATCATGGAAAATGCAAAGTTAAAGCTTTCGTAACATTCTGTTTTATAGCTTTTATTCAAAAGTATGACCCAATATTTTGACATTTGAAATAGCTTATCAAGACAAAGAAGCTGACAGACTGTTTTTAAAATACTTTCTGGATGATCTCAACAATAATCTGTGATTATTTCTGAGCTTCTGCTGTTCATGTTGAAAAAGTGAAGCTTAGGTCTTATTGCCTGGGCAAATTATGAAAATGGCATGGATTGCCTGGTAAGTAGGTAGTGCCTTTGAGTTCTTACTGTACTTACAAACACATTACCATTGTCATTTGGATAACAAATCATCTCTAAGACAACACCAGTATTTACAAATACTTGTGCTTTTATTGAAAAACAGTAACTATCTTCACTGGAATCACTTTCAGTTCTGCTTGGGGCCGGGTACAGAGCAAAGCTATTGCATGGGATGGAAGAAGGCATGTATGTAACAGTTGTCTTTACTTGAAGGTACATAGCATTGGTCAATACAGCCTGTAATGAGGAACTGGAAATCACTGCTAGATTAATGCTAAATTAAGGATACCTGCATCTGCGAGTCTGTAACATAGTGCAGCTGGAACTGTGCTATATTAAGTGTTTCACATCTCTAGCTGAAGCTTGCTTCTATCAGCAATGGTTCAGCTGCTCTTTAGTATGGTGTGATGAAAAGAATCTGGAGACTTCAGCCCATCAAATCGCCCTGTCCTTAGCTCTGAATGCCTTTGTCACATCTCTGATGGACAGGAGGAGCTCTGACCTATTTAAGCACAAGATCTTCACAGAATTCTGCAAAATGAAAAGTTCTGTACGTCCCTTATAATTTCTGCATATGAGTACATCACCTCAGGTTCAGGATCTAACAGGTTCTCCAATAATAAAAACATTTTTGAAGGCTCCTGCATCAAGACTGGTGTAAGACCTTGTGTAAACTGAAGAGCAGAGATAATCTTGCAGAGATCCATTTAAAAGTGTTTAAATTATGCATTTCTGTTTCCTGTCTGTAGTGTGAGATGGGTGCCTAGCTTAGGAAAAAAATTGTGTGCAAGAGTACCAAGAGAAAGTGAAATTCTCTACTTAAAGTGCTAGAACCCCAGTGCTGATGACAGGTAATGTGGATTTTGCCTTCTAGAAGCAAAACTTTGCATCCCTCTACAGGGCCTATAACTTGTCAGTTGCTGATACCCTGAAGAGTAGGCTTTACCTTGGTGTTAAATAGGGCATTCCATATAGCGTAGGTGTAAAATGGCATCAAATCCAGAGAGCAGAGTCTTGCAGGGAGTACTTTCTGACATGCAGGCTGCCTGGCACTGGCATTAACTCTGTCCCAGCCAGACCCAGTACAGCAGTGGTTACAGAGGAGCTCTGAACTATATGTAAAGAGCGCTCTGAGTTAGCTTGTTCTTTTCCTAGTTTGGATAAAGAAGCCAATTTTGCCAGTCAAGACAGGTGCAATGTGCTCACTCTGTAGCAAACTTAAATTGCAAGGTTATTAAGTCCTTTTCAGCCTCTGGTAGCTACAGACCATATGATTACAAGGTTAGTGATCTACAGCAGTAGAGAGTTTGGGGACCTTATGAGGTAAAACAGTATCTGATTACACAGTAGATCATGGTTTATTTGGACTTCTGCTTCAGAATATGGACTCCAAGGTGATATAGTCTGGACCTTCCTACTTAAAAATTGAGCAGACTGCAAGGTCTGCAGACTACAAGTTTTGTTACCACTAACTTCTGTCATTTAGAATTCTCAGCTGCCTGACAAATTGACAACACAAAAAATTAAAACCAATGTAATGACAGTAAATTTACAGTTAAGTAGTGACATTTTCAAAGGGTTATCTTTCCCATTTAAACGCAAAGGAAGTAGCCAGGTTTACTCAAGTAGTTGTTGTCTTGGTCACTTTGGTCCTTTGAAGACCATATCTGTGGATGTGGAACAGTGGCCACATATTTGGTCTGTGGATGTGGAACAGTGGCAGCCTCTAGGTACCAGGTACTGTCCTCTTTTTCTGGTTGTGAGAGCAGAAGCAGAGCCCTATTACAGTGTGTGAATCAACTTCAACCCTTGAAATTGTATAGATGTAGAGTAAGTTTTATGATTGTAGCAGAATTTAAGTGCTATCTCCTAGGAACCCAAGTTAAATGAGTGATACTGTGTCATCTTACTTGATATCGCCAGAGGTTGCTAAAAGATCTTTGCTTATTTAATGTTTATCTACTTCAGAAAATATATTAATGTCTGAGCCAGGTAAGGAAACCTGGTCTGACTGTGTGAGAGTGGGGGTAGCAGCTGCGAAGGGGCCTCGGTCCCAGCTCAGGTGATGCAAGTGTGAATGCCAGAATGGCTCCTGGATGGTCAGACAGGGAAGTTTCCTTAACACTGCTCTGAGGGTTGTACCTGCAGGTGCTGCTGTGCTGTTCAGAGCCCACTGAACCAAAGGGGAGCTATAGCCATCCTATTATCTTTAACTGGTATAAAGTAATATTGTCCTTGTGTTATTGAATTTTCAGCATCCAAATTATGATGGAAATTTTCCAACCAGATGTGCTTTCTCCAGGGTCCTTGCAGATATTTCTAATTAACATGACTGTGCCTGAACAACTTTGTCTCAATTCCATGGCAATTCTCCTGGTACTCAGGAGTGTAAGAATTTAGGCTTGACTCGTTCAAACTTATATTTTTCTTATTCCAGTAATGTTAACACAAACCCTGTAGCCTGTCTAGCAATAGGAACAGAGCACAAATAACAAAGAGTTTGTGTTTTTAAAGAGACTTGCATATCCAACTAAGGAAAAACAATCAATGACCATGTAGGTGCTTCTGACTGAACAAGATGTCTTTAAATTAAGTCTCACATCTCATATGAGACTTGAAAACAGGAACACTCTGACTTCCTAATTTAGCCACTGAAGAGCAAAGAAGTTTGAGTTGATTGGCCAGGTGACATGTATGCTTCCAGCAGGGGTCTTCAGCAGGGGAGCATTTTTCCTTTGGGCATCTGTCACAGGGAACAAACTGCCTTTAGGGGAGCAGAAAGACTGGGGAGAAAACTAAAATACTCAGTTGGTGACCCTGAAATTAAGCAGCACTTGGTGATAATTTTCTGATTTTTTTCTTCATTCAAAGAACTCACTAGTTTTAGAACGAATTGGTGCTGCAAGAGTTGGAGCACAGTCACACAGCTGGAGGTACTAAGAGTAGAACTGGGGCAGCTGGTGCTCGACCAGTGTCATCTGTGTCACTGTTAACCATAATGAGATCTAATTGCACACAATCACTGAACAGACATTCTTTCCTCTTTCTTCCTATCCACATTGCTCCAAATTCTTGCTTGCATAAATTGTAGGGACTGCTCAGCCCCAGTTGATTTAATTCAGCATACTGATCAGATGTATCAAGAAGGGTCAGAATTTGGCATAGAGCTAGACATTCCCATGACAAAGACTGAAATGATACTCTTGCTTTCATCCTGATGTAGTAAGACCTGCTTCTCAGTGCAAGTAATTCTAGGATGGCAACAAATTGTGTTGTTGATCTTTGCTTATTTTGTCAAGGGTGGGTGTGATGTTATCTGCCTTTTTAGAAAGACCTGAATAAACTATATGTATTAGTATTAGGAATTAAAAGCCTCTTGGACCAGCTACTTATCTGAACAATGAAAGGGGAGCTGCCAAGTTACTCTCATAATTATCAAAAAGTTAGATCTTGTATGGAAATAAGAGCTAAAGTGATTAAGAATTCATTTGCAAAGCAAGCAAAGATTACAAACTTGTTTGTTTTCTCACACCTGCTCTCCACTTCGGCAGTACAATAAAGCAAGGCATAGTTAATGCACTTTTCCCCAAAATTATTAATGCACTCAAGGGAATGTGATCAGCTGAGGCCTTGGAGATCACACCACCATTTGCCCAATTATACCTAATGACAACACATTGTTCCAGCAAAATGTGTCTATTCTTTGGTAGGTTACATTTCCTTTCAGCCTTTTACCTATTGATCATGTAGTACCTCATGTAGAACAAACTTCTTTGTTGGCAAGTCATGTTTATGAGACCAGAAAAATCTTTTATGCTACATTTTTAACATTTGACCAAGTCAGTGAGAGGAAAAGCTTCTTGCATGTATAGAGCATGACAAATTTTTGTGATTTTTGTAAAACAAAGCAATAAGCCAAGTGTCTGTATGGTTTGTGCTATACAGATAATTCGTGTTCTGTGTTCACTATTTCTTTGTGTACTTTCTGCTTTGATGTCATAAAGTGTCTTGAACTATGTCTGCATTACATAGCACTTAGAGTAAATGATCGCTGTAATCTTGTACTCCAAGCAGGTATATACTCAGTTCATTACAGAAAATGAGATGTTTGCTCAGTAAAGCTGCAGCATCATGAAGCTCAAGGCATATTTACTTTTTTTTTGTGGAAGTGGAAGGGCTTGAAGAAAGCTGGTGAAACACTAATAAGCTGACTAAAACACTTAAAAGATTTTTGTGTCTGCTGTGAGCATTCATGATGACAAGTACAAGCTGATGAGTAAGGGCAGGGTGGATTCTGATTGCTCTCACAAATTAGTGAGTGTGTCTGTTCAGTGATTGTGTACACTTCATCTCTCTAGTTACTTTTTTAGTAGTTGTAAACTGCAACAAAATAAATTTTTCAAATGCAGAACCATATCATGGTAGCTCACTACCATAATTCAGCATGTTCTAGTTGGATTACTGCTGTGGTCTCCAGACCTTTTGGAGTTTAGTCTTCAAAATTTTCAACCTCGTCATTATTGCTGTCCTTCCTTCCAGCATTTCTCCTGAAGTGCTGTCTTGTATGCTGGCCTCCTTCTTGTAAGAACCTCCAATTTTGTTCTCACAAAGGTTCTTACCAGTAAATTGAGCTGGGGGAGTATACATGGGCTTTGTACTTCCCTTCATGTACAGCATGAAAGCACTGCGTCTGAGAAGTGCAGCTGAGTGTACTGCTCACTGCTTGAATCCATTTTCTGAATCATTTTCTGTATGCATCCTCAGAAGGATGGCAAAACTGGCAGTTTTTACTTACAGGAAAACATGACAACATGTTTTTTCTCTCCCCAATTATGAGAACTGAGAGTTTATGATTCAATGTCACAAAGAGAGAAACTCATTATGCCACCAAATCATTTCTCTCAAGCTGAGTTTTGATCCTTTGTTCTTAAGTAAACCCTGCAGTTCATCATAATCATTCTGAGACATCTCATTCCAGTGACTTGATCAATAATGTCTTTGATGGCCTCCTGCAGTGTTTTTCTGTCATTCCTCGGAACCTCTGTCACCTACTGTTCTTCCAGATCCCAGTGCAATAACGTGCTGCAGTGGTGAGAATGCTGTCAGCCCCTTCCCACTCACTTAGGACTCAGCCAGGAGGATATGGATGAGGCCTTGGATGAGAGTGTTTGTAATCAATGTCCATGTGAACGCCACACTTTCCCTCACACTGAGGCTGGGAGATTTCCTGCCCCCGTCACAGCAGCCAGACCTAATGCCCATAGGATGATTGTCATGAGCCTGCCTTTGGGCAGAAATACAGATAAATAACCAAGTTCCCCTTCTCATCCAGAGGCTCAGAGTAAACCTGTCAGAGAGCAGTGAGTCCAGAGGCTCACTGAGGGATGGAGGACCAGGACGTGAGTGGCCACAAGGCAGACAGGGCAGGCACCTCCCAGTGCAGCACCTGAGGGCACACCTGTGTGCAGGGCACGGGGAAGTGCCGACGATGGCAGCCAGGGTCAACCAGAGCATCAGGGCAGATAGTGGTGACAAGGTCCAGCCAGGACATCAGTCCATGGGTCAGCTTTATACAAAGTATAACTCAAATTTTAAAATGCACCTTGCCCCATACTCTCTCAGTCCTCTTCAGCTGAAAACAAAGGTGTGTTCTTAGATCATAGCTGGGAACCTTCAGACATAGGCCACAATAAGATTTTGTTCTGGTGGAAGGATGTCAGGTGGGAATTTGTTCTCTTAGCTGCATTATAAGCCAACAGTGTTCCTATGGTTGTAAAGTACCTCTACTGAACTCAGAGCAAAAATTTTAAGGTATGCTTTAAAATAATTGCAAGTGGATTTCTAGTATATTACTTACCTGCAAGTCAAGAACTGTGGCCTAACATGTTCCCACACTTTGTTCTTATGATGTGATTTTAGTCCAAGCTTAAGTCCACACTGGTTAATTAACTGGAGTATGTCAAAGGTAATTTTAGGTTAATGCACTGGGATTGAACTACATAATATTGCATAGCCTTTTTGCATCAGTCTGAATAGAAGACAGTTAAGGGCTCTAAAATATGGTGCATCCCTAGATGCTGTAAACGGACCAAGGTTCAAAGTGGGATGGACATCTTTTAAAATCTGTAGAATGTAATTTTAATCCTGGATTTAAATATCCCAAATTCAGATGTTGTCATCCAGATCTGAAGTCAATGGCCTGAATTCATCATAAAGTCCAGCATCAGTTATTCACCTTGGGCTATCCCTCAGTTCCCCGATATTCTGTACTTCAGGGCACCCAGTGCATAATGCAGTTCTTCAGCCAGTCTTACTCCCTTGTTCTCTCTCATATACCCAGTTAAAATGGAAGACAGGGAAGAAGTGGAAAACAAGGACTTCCTGCATTCTTGCATTTCTTTTTTTCCCAGCCTGATTTGTGCTTCTAGGCAGATTGTGAATATTCAGGACACACAGTACCGCCAAAGCTGAGCCTACCCTAGCAGTCTGTTGAAAATGGAGAGAATATGCTCAGTACAAGTGTGTCCTTCACAGTCTGTTCCCTGAACCAGCTCATTTGGCCTGAATAACTCAAAAGCCTGCAGTTTCCACATTTCATTTGTATCCCAGCATTTTAGTGGATAGAAAGGTCTTAGGTATTTCAACTGCAGTTTGCAAAGAACTTTGTAAGGAAAAAATGCAGAAATGTATTTGTGAATTTATAACAGGTTTGATTATTGATTTCTAACTGACCTATGTTTCCCAAATCCATCTTAGCATTAAATTGGTTTGAATAATACATCCCCCCTCCTCCCACAACTTTCTAATTATGTGTTACAAGCTTAGCTCCTTGTATAACCTCAATATGGACATGAAGTGTGAGGCAGGACAGACACGTAGATGGCAAGAGCAGCTGCTGACAGGAGGTGCAAACAGGCAGTGAAGCTCTTGTGGTCCCTCCAAGGATGAACACAGTCACACTGAGTGATGTAGTGCTGTTGGGTACTTTTACAGGGGTTCAGACTAATGAGTAGTGTGCTAACATTTGGTTAATTGTCACTGGTGACGATGTAGCTGAGTATGGCATTAGAGGGACAGTATGAACTCCCAGGAACAGTAGGAGGAGCAGAGCCTGCCCACTCCTTTCCACGGTAGAAGGACACCACTTGGCTACCCAGTCTGAGACACATGCTGTGATTTACTTCACTTGCTGATCTGGCCCACATGGGATCCTGAAACCTTTGCTATGATTAAAGTAGTGCTGTGTGCCTTCCCCACTTGCCCAACAGTGACCTGGTACCAAAGGTTTCAGTAGTTCCCCACATCCTCAGTTCAGGCATTCTTCCCTTTTTGTACAACAGAAAGATTAAATCATTTCTCTCTTGATTCTCAGACAGGAGATCAACAAAGTTTGAGTTTTGAGGTTTTCTACAGAAAATAATACTTGTGTCGAGTTAAAGTGCAGGTTACGGGTCAGTAGTAAACAGTAAAGGGCCAGTATGAAAGTCTAGCCCAGACAATGAAACAGGTGTTTCAGCCCTAATGGGAGTGTGCCCTGTCCCTGGAGCTATCGGTATGTGCGGTCTGCCTGAGTGTGTGTCCCTAACACCTACTGCCGGTGCCGCTCAGTCCCAGTCCCGCTCCCAGTCCCAGCGCGGTCCCTGCCCACGCTGCCGCAACTCAGTCCCAGCTCAGTCCCTGCCCGTTCCCAGCCCGTTCCCAGGTCAGTCCCATCCCGATCCCAGCCTGATCCCAGCCTCGATCCCTGCCCGTTCCCAGCTCAGTCCCAGCCCGATCCCTGCCCGTCCCCAGGTCAGTCCCTGCCCGGTCCCAGCCCCGATCCCTGCCCGGTCCCACGTCAGTCCCAGCCTGATCCCTGCCCGGTCCCAGCCCCGATCCCTGCCCAGTCCCCAGGTCAGTCCCAGGCCGATCCCAGCCCGTTCCCAGGTCAGTCCCAGCCCGATCCCAGCTCAGTCCCAGCCCGATCTCTGCCCGGTCCCAGGTCAGTCCCAGACCGGTATCTGCCCGGTCCCAGCTCAGTCCCAGCCCGATCTCTGCCCGGTCCCAGGTCAGTCCCAGACCGGTATCTGCCCGGTCCCAGCTCCGCTCACCTGGCTGGGGCGCTTCTGCCCCCTGCCGGACGAACCTGCCACCGCGGGGTGCGGGGCTCCGCCCGGCGTGTCCCCCGAGCCCACCCCTGCCCTGCGCTCAGCCTACGCGAGCGCAGCCGCCACGCGTGTGACACGTCTGCCCTCGGCTCTGACTGGACCAACCCCTGGAGTTACGCAGTGCAAGGTGTGGGTGCCCGTAGGCAGCGCCGTGTTCCACCCACTGCTGTGGGTGCCCATCGGCAGTTGTGGGGTGCACGGGCCGCTGAAGTGGGACCCAGTGAGCCCAGGTGCCGTGAGGTGCCGACAGTGCTGGGTAGAAGGAGGAGATTGCATACAGTCGGTTTATGCTCACATTCCGTGCAGTAGCTGTGCCTTACCAAGGGGAAAAGCTGTCCAGGGTTTTGTGCTCTACACAGCACTGGGAAACCACAGCAATCCAGTCACAGAACATGGACACGTGCTGGTGTATGCAGAGAAATTGTGCAAATCAGCTGTGGGGCCCAGGTGTTCCTTGCTGATGTTGAGCATTATGCTGGGCTGGACCTGTGCTCTCTGAGCATCGGGTGCCCAGTACCTGGACCCTTGAGAAAGGTGTTTTTAATACAGCACCTCCATTTGCATTGGGGGTTGTTCATATTTACCTAGCTCAAGAGCAATTATATGAGACTGACTTGCATCCCAGCTCAGAGCATCTTGCAAATGGAAGTATATTTTTCATTATATTACTGCATTACACCATTATCTAAAGAGTAAAGTGCATCCTTCAAGTTATAATGAACTGTAATTTCATTGAAGGCTTTCTAGGATTTCTGGACCATGAGAACAAAGCTATAGGAATTTAGTCACAGGAGCCAGAAAATCAAGTGACAGCCGCTTTAATACTCAGCTGGGAATATGCTATTGCTGTGTGATACCTCAGGCTGGAGTGTCTGCTGTGGTGGAAATACATGGATTTTACCTTTAAGGACATTTCAAGCCATAGTGACTATTCAGAGCCAACCCTGGCATCACTGTCCTTTCCTGTTCCTTTGACACACACGTCAGAGCCAAGGGTGTTTGGCAGTGGGAGGTGGGCTTTTCCTGCTCTTTGGAAGGCTGTGCTTTAGTCAGTGCTGAGGGGGCCGTGACTCACCTGTACGGGGGTCATACCTCTGCGGGGGTCTCAAGACGAGGGGCCACACAAGGGAGCTCAGCGGGAAGGGGCTGCGGGAGACGGAACAGGTGAGTAGAGAAAAACCGTGTCTGGAGGTGCGAGGAGCCCCCCGCCACCGCAGCACAGAGACCGAAAGCCGTCCCGAGGGCCCCCCGCGGGCGGGACCGGGCCGGGCCGGCCAGAGACCCCGCGAGGCCGGAGCGGCCCCGACCCCACCCAGCCGGCACGTGACCGCGGAAGCGTTGCTGGGGCGGGGCCTCGGCGGGCAGGCGCCATGGGGTGGGCGTGCCCTCCCGCAGTGCCCACCCCCGCAGGTGAC
>VZSE01003956.1:434840-465965 GCA_013398275.1 Promerops cafer | reverse complement strand
CTGCCGTGGCCCCCGCGATCGCCCCGGTCCCCGCGGCCCCCACAGCCCCCCCGGCCCTTCCCGAGGGTGGCCTCACGCACGTGTGGCCGGTGCTGGGTTCGCGGCACCGCCGCGGCCCTCGCGCTGGTTTGTGGGGGGGGCTGAGATGTGTGTTCGCTTCACCGATTCCTGCTCGCCTTGGTTGTCTTTGATGAGATCCTTAAGACATGAGTTATTTCATGGCGAGCTCAGAATTTGCCGGCTTAAAAGCAGATTGTCAGTGACAGGCCTTTAAAGAACCTAAGGTGTAAGGCAGCAGCTTCGAAGCTTTACGAGTGCCAAAATTTACGAGACTTGGAGTAGACACTGTGTTTGTGACTTGTGTGCAGCTGCTGTCACTGGCGACACAGAAGTACCCGGTGTGCATTAGTGACAAATGCGGTGGCCAGCAAAACTCCCATGCTGGGTGGAGGCATCACTTTCCCTAAAAAACTCTGTCAATAGGGAAACTTAATGAGGCTTCTTGGTGGGTAGGAGATGTAAAGGTCTGAACTGAAGGTATAGAGATCTGAGTGGAAGTCTAGGGGAGGAGGAGAAAGAAGAGGGTAATGTAACTCCAACTGCATCGGTAAACAGTGTCCATCATCCACAAACCTTAAAATCAGGTGTTTCTGCAGGTTGGAAGCCCTTAGTAACAGTCCAGGCTACTGGTGTGGTCACCGAAGTAGTGATGCCTTCACCTGAGCCACTGCCACTGGGTTCTCCTCAGCCCAGGGAGTGAGTGCTGCTGTCTGCCCCTAATGCTCACCACTGACTCTGTTGTACTCAAGATTAACATGTGGCAGGTGACTCCATGTTTGGTTATGATCCTTCTCTTAGAATAAATTATTTGTCCATTTGGAAGTGTCTAGAGGCAAGGAAAACCCAGTGACTAGGTGTACTCACTGGAAGGGCTATTGCTGTCTTTGTGCCAGGGAGACTCTTCATTCTCTTGTCTGGGGACAGTGGGGCTCCCCAGCTTGCAGGACTTGCGCTGCTCAGCAACTTTGCAGCCACACAGGGTTCTGGCACCAAATGAACAAGTTTGTTTGAGCTTTGTATCCACTGTATCCAGTTCTGCTGCCTGATAAACCCACCCAGCTGGTCTGGAAGCCATCCAAAATATGGAAGCAAACTAAAGATGGAGAAAGATCTACTTTGTGTGGAATTTGCTTTTGAAAGAAATTGGAAGTTCAGGTTTCCATAGAGTTTGGGGTTTTCCCCCTCCATTTACCACATAAAAGTTGTTGAGTTTGGTTTTCTAAGCAGTTCTATGTCATGGGCTGTCTCACATCTTTATTTAATTGTAGCTGAAGTTCCTGTAATTAAAACCTATGTCTAATTCAGATACAAAATAGAAATCATTGGAAGTCTACAGATTTTGTTTATGTGTGTTTAGAGAGGTGCATTCTGCAGGAAATTGGTTATATCAAGTCAGCTCCTCCACTGCTTGGGTGAATGGCCTGTGCCTGACTGTGGGCCGGCAACTGTGGCTACTCTGGAGTCAGGCAAACCTTGTGTTAGTGTTTCCTCTGGTCATTCTGAGAATTGTTTTTGAACCATTCAGAAAGACTTGGTGTGATAATATCTTGGGATTGGTTTCTAGGAATTTTTGCTTAGAGCTCTGGGGGAGGAGTCTTCCCTCTCTGCTGGCTTCCCCAGCACATTTACTGATGTGGCATGTTCTCTTCAGGTGGTTCTGTAGCTGTCTGCCAGTGAGAGCTGGGCTTTGGCACCTGGATTCACTGAGTGCAAAGTGTTTCTCAGGTGAGCTGGCCAGTTGGCTGCCTCTTGATAGACTTGGAGTCTCCTCACCCCTGAAATACAGGGAGTGGTTTTTGCTGTGCCTGTCCCCTAAGGCCTGGTGATGGCTGGTTGCTGTGGCATGCTGAGTGCTGCTCAGCACAGGGGTCGTGGGCTCTCTGTGAGGGCTGGAGCTGGTGGGGACTTGTGTTACCTCTCTGGGGCCAGGAACAGGGTGGTGTCTCAATAGCGAGACTTGTTAAAATGTTGTGTAGGCAATCAGCCCTGGGTGGCCCAGGTGACATCCAGAGGTCCCTTCCAAGGTCAGCAAATCTGTGAACGTGGCACAATGTTTCCTAGAGGATAAACTGCCATCTCTGGGAAGAGGGAAGATGGCGGGATGAAATGGAATGTGAAAGTGGCAGGCAGGATGTGTGTTGTCTGCACTTCTAGAAACTCAGTATTCTGCTATGATTCAATACTTAAAATGCTTAACTCCCCTAAGCAGTTGAGACCCTGGATATTGTTACAGCACAATGAGGTGATTCTTTGGGCTTGAATTTAAGCTCCAAATTCTCAAAATTGTTTTTCCAGCCAAGCTGTTAAGGAAAAAGGAAAGAAGGAAACAAGCAATTGTGTGGGGTTAAATATATTTTTGCAAAATATAATAGCTTCATAGTTTCAGAAACATTTTATGGTAATGCAGATCTAGTTGACCCTTTTTATTTATAGAGAAGAATCCTACTCGTGTACCAAAAATACAAAACACTTCTATCAAAATAAGATTGAAACTTTGATTTGGAAGCTAGATTTGACACACCATGTGAAATTCAAACACAGAACAGGAGGTCTCTGCCCCAAAAAAGTTTACATTTTATTAACTTAAATCCAAACCTGAGAAGTTCAGAAGTTCGCCAACACTCCTGAACATTTGTGCCATGTAGGCACCCCCCAGGTATGTACTTTATGTGCATGCTGTGTTGAGGCTTCCATCACGCTCTGTTGGTCCTCGTTTTGGACAGCGGCTTAATTCTTTAGTCTGACACTGGTCACACAAGCGCTGCTGTGGGAAGATACCCAGTGAACATCAAGGCATTTGGTGAGCTGGGCAGGTTTGTCTGAATCAGGGCAATCTGTGATGTGGTATAGTGTTGCATGCTCTGATACGGTCAGACATCATTTGAATGCTTAGAGGATTTCCCTCCTTGAGATAATTTATTAGGTTAAAGTAGTCAGAATATGAAATAACTTCAGAGGCTGCTTCTGATTTTAAATACGTCAAAGCTAGCAGAAACCCAGTATTTCACATGAGTTAATTCTTTTTTCTGAAGGGGACTCTGAATATGTGTGCTGTTTTATTGTTTATCAGGTATTAATGGTGTTTCTTATTATGCTTGTTAATTTTGGCAGGTCTTTCTCCTCTACAAAGAAGCTTTGTTGCCAAGATTTACTCTGAAAATGACCTACAGTACTGACTGCAGATGTCTGCAAATATAGAAGCTGATAAATCATATCTTCTTCCCTCCCCTGACTTTCCTGTTTCCTGTGGAATTTATACTTCTAAATTTTTTAAAGTTAGACATCTGTTGATGACATTTGGATTACAACTGTGAGCATATCTATGCAAGGAGACGAGCTACCCTGAGCACTTTTGAGGTATGTATGCCTGCTATGACTTAGAACACATGGAAAGGGAAGGCCATCTGATTAGGACAAAGAGAGTACCTATTCCAGATTTAGGCTGATATGCACTGTTTTGCATGGTTTTAGCAGTAGAATATACATGTACACAGTGAGGCTGTAGGAGCACCAGAATACACAGATGGCATTTTTTGGAGGGCAACCTTGGTTGAACCTGCTGTGGGAGTACTCAAAAGATTGTCTTGAGAAAAGCTGTATCCACTGCTCCCCCATTCAGTTCCTAAATACCACCAAGGTCTGCAGAAATTTTCTTCTTCAAAGTATGTGACAGACATGCAGTAGACAGTGAAATGCGCCTGGGAGGCCGTGGTGGTTGTTCTGTTTGCTTAGATAAGGCACTCACATGAAGTTACAGCGTACTTGCCTTGAATTGGGAAGCATCTGGAATGAAGGTTAGCAAAGAAGGATATTTTTTGCTTGCCTTCCTGTGCACAGGTGCTGGCACAGTGGTCACTGCTCCCAGAAAGGAGCATTCTCTCTAGACAATATGCCTTTGATGTACAAGGGTAGCAGAGCTGGTTTGGGATTTGCCTTGTTGCTGTGCAGGTTTGTCCCACCCTGGTAACAAGAGATGGACAACCTTGGCTGTTTCCACAGCATAGAAAGTCACCAGCATGCACAGTTGTATTTTCCTGGAGGCTTTTAGCTGTCTATACATATTTTAAAGGGGAATGAGGAAGCTGGCTGACTGCCTCTGTATGGGCTTAGAGGAGGCCGGTATGCACTGATAACATCTTTTCCTTCTGTAAAGTACTTGGACACTTTATCCCTTCTGTGATGTAGATACCAGCGTTCCAGGGCAGTGGTGGTCTTGTCAGTTAATGGTGGGTTACAGTGAAAGGCAGCCAAACACACACCTCTCTGGCTTCCAGAAGAGACATTGATTAGTGGGTTTTGTTTAAAAAAGAAAACTAATTGTGCTGAAAGTAGCTGCCTGACTGAATCATTCATCATGCCACATTGCTGTACAGGATGTATTTAGCAGACAACACGTGCTTTTGTTGATAAGCTCCAGTGATTCAGGCTGAGATGATACTGGAGGGACACAGATCTGACCTACCTCCCTGCCTGGCTTAAAACAGCCTGATGGTGTTCCTGTAACAGGAAGGCAGAATGGGCTGTGTTGCAGTGCAAGTGTGAACTGTGGTGGGTGGCGAAGTGCAGCGGTTGGGAAGGGGATCCCTTACGTGCCTCTGTCATTTGCCTGCAAGCAGAGCTGGAGCCAAGGATTGGCATCTTGGTGAGAGTCTCTGTTATGAGTGGGCAGAAGTTGGTGCAGCACACTTTAAATGTGTTTCTCAGTCTGCCTGGGCAGTGTTATTTGGCTGTGGCAGTATGCAAAAGTATCATTGGGCAGAAAGGAGGAGCTCTGTTTCCTGTAAGCTGCTTTCATGGAAGCTGTAGGAACACACCAGGAGTGGTTTGCTGAGCTGCCCATTGCCATCTTAGTGGTGCTTTATGCAGTGTACCAGATGTGGGTTCTATAACCCAACTTGGTGCATTTTTTCTGTTGTATATAAATAAGTTATGATCTCTGTACTCCCATCAATTAATGGTGCACATTTCCCAAAAAAGCTGCCATTCTGTGAAAATAGCACAATTCCTCCAGTATCTTTGAATACCTGTAAGAATACCTAGATTGCATGTCTCCCTGAGTGTATATTCCTAAACAGAGTATTAGTCGTTATTTCTTTAACTGTAAGATGATGTTGGCCTACCTTTCTAAAACATTAGGTTACATGAAAAACGTGTTGCAGTTGAATTATTAAAATTCATATAACTAAAAGTGAATTACTAAAATGTTGGGTGACAAGGAGATTGAGTATAAGATAAAGTTTTCTTTTGATGTAAAGAAGTGGTCTGAAAGGTGAAATTGTGTACATTAGAGAATACTGCATTAAAACTGTTCTACAGGGTGTCTAAAAAGTTCAAAGAACATTAAAGGACGCTGCAGTGTTGAGATGAATGGTACTGCCATTGATTCAGCTGGTGGGATGGGTTATGACAGGAAGTTTGCAGACACCTACTTAGAGTTTCTTCAGGCATAAATTTGGCAAATTGCAGCATATTTTGGATTTGTGTGAGCTGATGGTGTCCTTAATAAACCCCATAGTGGCCTTTGTACTGAAGCTGTTGACTATTACTTTCCTGGAAGTCAGTTGCCATAGTGATTATCCTGAGAGCAAATAAATGTTTTTTTCATGGTTCCCAGTTATACTAGTTTTGAGCAAAAAGGACTGTGGCCTTTTCTGGGATCACTGGAAGTACTGCACCCATAGCACTATATGTTTATAAATCACTGCCTGCTGAACAAGCATCTCATGCTTTAGTGGGTCACGGTCATAAGGGGTAGTGTCAGTGGTCTGTGAGAAGCAATGACTGTCCTTGCTGTGATCCCGAGGTTGAATAACAGTTAAAATGGGAGAAATGAACACAGAACAACTTTGGGTCAGAATCTCTTAAGACTGAACTTAGCCCATTCAGGCCAGTGATGACTGACTGACCAGTAAGGCAAAAGCTCTGTTGGTGAAAGCCAGTCCCTCCAAGGTGTGTGGGGCTGTGGTCCGTCCCTGTTCTGGCTTTCAGCTGGGGTAGCCTCTAGCTCTGATTGCTACTGATTTATATTAAATGCTTTGTGGAGGAAAATATTCTGTATATGTGAGCCTTTGCGTAACAGAAGAACTTAGCTAGTTTGCATTGGATACCTGCAAGAAGTTTGACTGCCTTGGCTGCAGAGCATGCTGTGGTAAGAGGAGCAGAGGGAGAGGCTGTATCAGTGCCTGCTTACTGCTCTGCACAGCAGTTCCTGTGCTGGTCATGCTTTTGCGGCGGGAGTTAGTTCTCAGCTGGTTTGTTGTGCTGAAAGTTTTGGTTATGGTTTACTGAAGTCCTTTAAATGCTTCAGGTGTAATTCCAGTCTGTGGGAGAAGTATAGGGTCCAGTACTGTACAATCTCTTTATTAATAATATATTAATAGGGCCAAGTGAAGAATTTTGTAGGTGATGCAAGATGGGAAGTTGATAGACCTGACGATTGTGTTGCCATTCAGGGGCACCTGGATCGGTTTGAGGAATAAGCAGGCCCAAACCTCACGAGGTTCAACAAAGGGAAGGATGAAGCTCTGCACCTGGGGAGGACCCACCTCATGTAGCTGGTGTTCTATAACCACCAATGTACCTGTACTGGGGGCCTGACCAGCTGCAAAGCTGCTCTGTAGCAAGCGAACGGGTGTTCTGGTGGAAACGCAAGTTGCACAACGGCTCTGCAAGGAGCCATTAACTTGGGTCTTGGTTTTGGCTCTGATTATAAGGCTGCACCTTCTCGGTGGTAGCTGAAATTCAGCCTTATTTCAAGTAAGACTGCTCCCTTTTTGTGCTGCTTTGGGTAAAGATTTGTGGATTTTTTTATGTGGACTCTGCCATGAATGTGGGAGGAAACATTCTGATTTTGGCTGAGGTTTTAAATGCATGACTACTTGATTCCCACTGGCAACAAAGTAGTCAAGCCCAATTTCTTTATGCCAGATTACTGTCTCTGTGCAGCTGGATGTGGAGGTGGATATTGAAGAGCAGCATATTTGTGAGTGGCTGCTTTGCTGTGCTGTGTTTGTGCAGTTTGTGTACGTCTCTAAAATGCATAATACGATCTGATAGAAGAAAAGGACCATAGATGTGCATCAGTATTTTTATTGCAGAAGTCCAAAAAGTGAGCAAAGCAGGGAGTTCACAAGTCTGTGTGGTAGCAGTTGATGTATGGCTAACATACTGTTCCAAACGGTGTCACTCTGAGGGGACAGGGAGTTGTGGCTGTGCTGGGCTGGTTCCTTGGCACCTGAAAAGAGGCCTGTCAGCATGTCTGTGTGCTGCAGGGCAGGTGCCCATGGCTCGGCTCACACGGTGTCTGTGAGATATGCAGGCCAGGCTGATGCTGTTCCTACCCGTTAGGGTACACAAGGAACGCAGTTATACTGTTCCTTGTCTCAAGCTCCGCTTGAGCCTACCTGGGACTGGGAGAAGTGGCTGTAACGAGTCAAGTCAAAAACACCTTATGCATGTCTCCTGTTTCTGTTGACAGCTGATAGCAGGTTTTTAACTCTGAGAGCCAGTAAGTAGGTGTGGATGGGGGTAGTCTTTTACTGATAGGTCCTCCCAGCCTCCTGCAAGTGCTGACTGAAGGACTTCAAGCAGTGTTTGATGGGTAACCTGAAAATCTTGTTTGTAATCCTGCAGGGAGGAATGTGCTAATCTTTGATTAGAAAAGGCCGTGTAAACAAACCAGCCCCAAATTAAGGCCACTACTGTTATACTAATAAAATTTTTTAAGAGTTGCACTTAAGTTAAAGCCCCCTAGACTAGCAGTCTTGAAGAAGGATCAGGAGGGAGAATTTTCTTCTGAAGAGCAGGATGAAGCTGTCAGTGGTTGAGCAGCATCAATGGTCAGAGCACTAGCGATGACTATGGACTTCTGGTTGTAATTTCTGTCTTGCCAGATTTGTGTCACATTTTAAACAATACTGGTAGAAAGAACTGGTTTTGAGTCATCAGGGGGAGTATTTTACCACTCTGTGCGAGGTTAGTTTGACTTTCTTCTTTCACGAGTCATTGTAAATATGATACTTTCCAAAATTTGGGGCTAAAAGCACATGTTAAAATCACACATAGTGTGGGGTGTGGGTTGGTGGTAGGTGATATCTTTCTGTACAAGCCTGCTAATTTAACTTGTTTTAACCTCCTTACAACTGCAAGCCTGGAATAAACCTTTCTTTTAGAACTAGAGTTGCTGAATCTTGCTGGCTTCTCTGCTGGCATTATCACAGATAATTCTGCTCAGAGTTAAAATGGGAGGCCATCTCTTCTTTTCTTTGTATTATTAGCATGCTTAGAAGTCTCTCTTTAATGCCAGAAATAGCTGTAGTATAATCTTCTGTCTTCCCTTGGAAGTGGAATGAAAATACCTGTATTTCCACTTTGTGGTTCTCTTGTTCTTGACATTTGAGTCAGCTTTGATACACAGAAAGTGGCAGTGTCTCTTGGCAGACAGGCAATGAGGAGATAAGAGCAGCTTTGATCTCTCCCCTCTACCCCTCCCTCTCCCGAAAAGATCCTGCTGAAATTCTTTCCATGGCCTAGTACTGTTGCATTTTTCCAGAGACTAAAGAATCAGATCCAGATAATGCGAATGTTAATAGGAGAAGTTAATAGTAGGAGTGCAGCTGACCACTAAAATACTTGAGATGCTTCAAGGAATTAAATCCATTCTTTTCTTTGTGGAAGACACATTATTTTGAATATTTGCTTAACACTTCTTCAGTCTTTTCCTTTAGGGGAGGGAGTTTCTCTGTTTGCAAAATGCAGTATTTGAACTGTGGAAGTGAAATCACCTGTATTCTGATGAGTCCTTTCTGAAGCTCCCCTGAGTTCCTGTTTCTGCAGCTGTTGTGGCCATAGCATCAGATAGGAGGTTTTTGCTAACACCATTTGGGAGTAATTGTGTACCCTGTCTGTCTACTTCCTCTCTTTAACCTTATCCCAAAGTTGTTATAACCGAGTCTACGGTCAGATTTGTCCCTCAGTCCTGTCTTCCTTCAAATAAGAGGTTTATTTTATTTTGTTTTATTGGTTCATATCACAGCTCTGGTAGTATCTGTGCCTACAAAAGCTAAAATTGGATGCCATGCTGTGGTTCTGAAAATGAGCCCCAGGGGACAAAAGAGGTTGGAAATACCTTAAATTGCTATTTCTGTTGTACTTGTATTGTGAAAGGACAGCTTCAGATCCCTACTTGGACTGTGGCTGGAGATGTCCCTTGAGTATTCTTCAGTGAAGCCCTGAGTTCAGAGCATGCACTTAACTGGTTTGTAGAACATGTAAATATGGGTGCAACATTTTTCCCTTTTGCAAAAAGCAGAGGTGTTTTAGAGGAAATGCTGCTGTTCGGCTTAGCTTCAGTTTGGTTTTGAGGAAGAGTAGGTGAGGATTTCACTTTTCTGAAACAGGCCACTAAATTAAGTGGAAGTGTCAGCTGTCAGCCCTCCTGTGGCAGACCACACAGTTTTGAATTGCAGGTTTCCTCTTGAGCCTAGTAAAGCAGACTGTCTTTATAATAATTCTTCATCCAGTTTGTTTTTCTTCTAAAATCCCTGCAGACTACACTTTTAGTGTTGTCTCCCAACTTCTAAGTATGTTCACAAAAAAATTTCAAGAAAATGTATATGATGTATGTAACCGTCAATGTCAACTAATCAGATTGATTAGACTAGCTAAATCTTTCTTTAACATTCATTTAGCTTGCTTGAAGCCCTGTTTTTATATAATTTGATGGAAAATAGCCTATATGTAGCCTTTTCCAGAAAAGAATGTTTTTAAGTGGTTTGAGTAGGTTCCAGTTATACTGCTGTACACTGTTCATAAATGAATCTGAAGGTAGCAACAGGAGAAATCATGGAAGTATAACATTAACCTTGTAAGAGCAAATTTTAAGTTTGGTTCTCTGCTGTAAAAGCATCACATAACTTTTAGGCAGCTTCTTGATGTTTCTGTGAGGGGTTCTTTTGCCTGAAAACTAGGGAAATAACAGTAATTCAACATAATGTAGGAGCATTCCAAGGGTGAATTCACAGACTGCTCACATATTATGGTAATATAAACCTAGAAATACTTTATGTAGCTAAGGCATTCATCAAGGATGAAGCTCTGCTAAACTGTGGAACTAGCAGCATTGTCCCGCAGTCAGACTCTATGGCACACCAGCTCTAGATGCAGCAGTGCAGTTGGGAAAGGCTTCTGATAAATGGGCAGGTCACCAGCTATAGAAATACAGCTGAAACGTTTTGCTTTGATTTTCATATGAGGTTTTAACATATTGCAAACCCAGAATGATTATGTCTTAGTACCTCTGCATGATAGTAATTTTGGAGAAGTCTTGATCTTTACTTTCATAGCTTTGATGCAAACAGTGTAACCACTGAGTTACTGAATGTTCAGAGAGGGTTGGAAAAGATGTCAGTGGCAATCAGTTGTACTGCAAAGCAGCAGAAGCATTTCTGAAAACCAGTCACTCAGCTTTAGGTCACCTGGAGTTATTATTACTCAAATAAACATGGAAAATTGCCTCATCTTTGATGATGTTGTCTATGGTCCCTAGATGTGAACTTGTAACTTTGCAGAAGAACCAGTCTTTATTCTACACTGAGAGCAATGAGCAAGCAATACTTCCTATAGGGTATCAGTACTGTAGAGGTTGCCCACAGGTGGTATTGAAGGTACTTGATTCTGATGTGGGTGTACTCAGGAAGACGTTTCTTAAAAAGAAATTGAAAGGAGAAAGGGATCTGTCATTCACTAAGATAATGTTTGGTATATGCTCTGTGAGTGACAGTAAGTGAAGTTTTCTCTTATCTACAGCATTAATATTTGAGCTTTCAGGAACATAAACTGTGTACATTAGTTCTGCTGTCAGCAGTATTAAATATAAAGTTACAGGAAGGAACTGTTTCAACAGGATGTGGATCTGAGAAGAGGCTGATGTTGAAAGATCACCTTCTGGTATGTCTGAGCATGCTGCCCTTGCACATGTGAACCATTAATGGACACAGTGGTAGAAATGGTGAACTCTTTTTGGTGTGCCAAAGCATAACATCTTCTGCTGATGAAACCTTTGAAGTTGCCACTTGTTAATGTGTATGGGAAGGCATGAGAAAAAGTGGCTTTCCCTCCCCACCCCTGCTCCAGAGAGGAGGAGAACAATTCTTAATGTCTATTGAGTGACCTCAGGGATCTGCTTTCACTCCTTTTTCCTTGTAACATACTCACCTCTAACAAACAAATGCCTGGCTGTTAGAGTAGTGTAGAGCTATTTCAGGCTTGTGAGGATTTTAGGAGAAACATTTCATGTTTTATATGGGATTAGACATAATGCCATTTTTGTCCCTGAATATCTTAAAAATCATGTAATTCATACCTAAACACACTGCCAGCCTTTTCCTTTAACAGTGCTCTCAGCCATACTCCCTTTCTGGTCTTGGCCTGGGGAGGGTCTTTGTGTATCTATATATCGTGTTTCTGGTTTTTCTTTCAGACTTCAGTAGAATTCAAAAAAATATTTTCTTGGGTGAAGTTTGGAGGAGGAGGATGAGGAAGAATTATGTATGTAAAACTCTAGGTATCTTTTCCATTAAAAATAGTATTGTTTTCTGTTTTCTTTCTGCCTGTATTCTGCCATTTACCTGAGGTATTTGTATTTAATTATTTCTTGTATGTCTTCTTCTTCCATTCTGGCCCAAATTTTCCACTCAGACTTTTTCAAAATTGTTCTATTGTAATAGCTAAATATACAAATTTCTCTGGATATTGGGTAGTCATGTTACTATCCAGTTGTTTTCTTGAGTCAAATTACTTACTCTGTTACTGGTGTCTTCCTCTTTAAATGTTTTCCGGATAACAGCCCCCTTGAATTTCACACCCATTCTGGTTTCTCATTAGTTCTTTTTTTCTGATAGAATTAGCTGTTAACACACCCAGCAGAGCTATCTCTCCTTATTTGCACTGCTAAGCAATGATGCTTTTAAAATATCTTAATCCTTCTTTGGCCATAAATCACTTGCTAGGGTTCCCAATTCTTGTAATAGGTAGCTTTCCAGTGTGTGACTGTTGCTTCTTTAGTCTTTCTTGCTAAACTGTTTGCTTCAATACAGACTCCATTTTGGGATGGGTTTCTGAAAACAATCTGGGATTTCTCAAACTAAGCTGGGCTTTTTCTTAGTAAAAATCACTTTTATTCTGAAACAACTGAAAAATGCTTTTCTTTTACCAAATAGAATGAGTGGGAAGCATCTCCTTCCTAAGATCCCTGCTAACTGTGATGACGAGTCTATAATGAGCTGTTAAATTGACTTGTTTATGGAATAAAAGAAATGTGAGGATTATATAGGTAATTGTACTTCAGCATTATTATTATGGTGTTCAGAAATGGCATAAGTAAAAGCTTTTTGAAATACTCTATGAAAAGGCGGAATTTTTCCTGTTTCCTTTCCTTGAAAATAATTTTTCTTCCCCATTTCTGCAGTCCTGTACTGGTTGTTTCTGTAACAAGTACTTCAGCTGCAGATAAGTCATCTCTGAACTGGTTTTCAATGGTAGCTTCAGAGTTCACTGTTTACAAAGAAAACTGTGATTTTGAAGGGAATTAATTAAACTGATTAATTTAAAGTAAACTTTCACTTGAATAAAGTCTAAAATCTGAGGGGTGGAAGTCTTTTCAGACTGATACTTGTCAAATTTTTTGAAATGTTCATGTTACAAAGTATTTGATAAATAAATGTGAAAGAGTGGAAAGAATTCTCAAAAAACATTAAAGCCAAGATCATACCTATGCTTTTTAAGTACCTGGAAGTGAAGGAATTTTGATTAGCCCCGAGCAATAGTTTCTCAAAGTTCAGAAGAAAATGGAGCTTCTGACAGAAAATGGGAATTTTGGTGGTGTGTCAGTGAGGGCTGTGATTCACACGGGGCACAGTAGAGGTAGTTTTGGTGCTAATGTGGGCACTCTGGGGCACAGACTCTGAACTATGGCAGCTGTGAAACAATTTGAGCCAAAAGCAGCTGCTGATCTGCAGGTCCTGTGGTGCTGTAGGTCGTCCTGTAGTGCTGTAGGTCATATCTCTGAAGACCTTGCTGACAAAAGCTCTTACAGTTACTATAAATAAAAAATAACATTAAAACTTAAAAAAAAAGAAGACAGAGTGAGTGAAGTTTTGTTAGTGACACCTCGTGTGACCAATACTTCACACATTATATTAGTTCTCTACTCGTGCTAGTATAGAAATGGTATTTTTTCTATATGAAGATCCTTTTCAAAAATGTGTTAATTCATTTTTTTCTAAGTTCCTAATATTTGCTGTCATCACTTTCTTCATATTCCACTTCAGTGGATCTGAGTAACCCTTTCTTCCCCTCTTGCTGTGTTGGAGGTGGGAATCTGATGTGGAATTAAACAGTCAAAATACCCCTGTTGTGCAGAGTTCTTGTAGTGTTCCTCTGAAGCATAGTGTACTCCCTGTCTTCAAGAGCTGGTTAATTGTCATCTGTGGAGAATCTGGGTGATCTGGCTGTGTTTCAGAATAGTCTTTGAGGCTGGCTAGAGAAATGCCAGTGTCTGCCAATGCCAGAGCAGAGTGTCTCCTCTCAGCTGTCCTCTTGTCATCTCCTAACAAGCACCCGGCCTTTGGGTTGTTTGCAGAATTGTACAGGCAGCAGCCTCCAGGGGACCGCAGGTGCCAGGGGACAGCAGCTGCCCGTGCAATGAGCTGTGACAGGTGCAAGTGTGTCCGAGTGCTCACAGCTTTTACCTCCTGTGAGGTGAACGCCAGGTAAACAAGAGCCAGCTGTTTGACCTGTGCTGGGAGCGTTGAATGACTAAATAGGAGAAGAAAATAAAATCTATATGGTGCAGACTGAGATTGCAGACAGGAGCCCTGGCGTCTTCCTCTGCTTTCATCCTGTGGTGGTGGCCATAAACCCCAAGAGAAAATGCTCCTTCACAAGGACTTCTTGATTAACTCTATAAGATTCAGTTTTAACTTCAGTCATATTTGTATCCCTACAGTTATTTGAAAGTGTTTAAAATAGGACAGCTTCCAGGAGCACTTGCATTTCAATAGGAAAAAAATACTAAAAAAAGAATTTTAAAAGTTGGAATCATGATCNATATATATATATTTCCTCCCATTTCC
Source organism: Promerops cafer (assembly GCA_013398275.1). Lineage (NCBI taxonomy): Eukaryota > Metazoa > Chordata > Aves > Passeriformes > Nectariniidae > Promerops > Promerops cafer. Next base: position 451,773 of record VZSE01003956.1, on the reverse strand, counting down.
AGAATTGTATCTCATACCCAATTTCTTTTGCAGTTCTGTTCAGTGGAGGCACTGCTGTGGGTCAGCCATGCTAAAAGGCAAATGATGGAGGCAAGTACAAGTTTATCCTTTCACTGTTATATCTAATGTTGGTCTTGCCAGTTTTTCCTTTTGAACAGTTTTGTTTCCCAGGGCTCCTGGGAAGTAATTGCACAAATGAGGACTGTATTAGAATGTTCTGGGATGTAATAATGTTATAACATCTCAGTTGATTGTATATGGAATTGAGAATTTTGTTCCTGATGTAGTATATTCTTGTACAAATCAGAAATGTATGTTTTTGAACTTTATGCTGTAAAGTATTGTTTCCTCCCACTAACAGAATATAAAGGTGGCTGTAAGTAGAGAAAACAAAAGCGAGCACAAAAGTTGAATCCTAGTGCAAATAAGTGTGTTAATTAGTTCTGAAGATTCACAATTCTTGGAGTATTTTTTTTCCCCAAAAGTAGATACTAGAACAGATAAGTAGTTGTAAGGATCTTCATACCAGATGCGTAATTTGCAAAGCTCACTTCAGGCTCACAACAGACTCATCCTATGGAGATAGAAATAGGAGATGAGTGCAAAGCTCCCATTAGGAGCCTCTCAGAGGCCATATAATTTCAGAAACCTGTCCCAAAATACACAGGGTGGCCATGCCTTGTTTGTGAGCTCACTGTGGGCTGGTTTGTTTCAGGTTGGTTTGTAAATTGCTATAGTTAATTTAAGCAGGGTAATTTTTTCTAGCAGATAATGCATGGAACTCCAGTTAGACTCAAGTGGTGTTAAGGCCAACAGCATTACCAGTGATAATGTGCACAGAGAGCATGCAGAAGATCAAAGAGATCCTGGCTGGAGAGTTTACCCGTCGTCTTAGATAAGAACTGCAGTTCTTCAGTGAGTCCTGACTGAAAAATAAATGCTGAGTGAATTAGCTAAAATGAAAAAGGCAGTTATGGGTCAGCTGTCAGGTTTGTATTTTATATGCCAAATAGTTTTGGGACTCTTGCTTTTTTAGATAGTGAGTTTTGTTCACTGAACCATTTGGTCTGTTGGTTAAAAATGAGCATCTAGTTTTGCGATTTTTTTGTCCCAAAACATAAATTAAGTGGAGACCTGTAGTGTAACTTTCTGCAAAACCTGTTACCTGAGGGGGAAAAAAATATTAAGAAAGAGCAAGCTCAAAAGTCAAAGCATACTACTAGACATAAAGGCACTTGAATTCATTTAAGAAAGTATTAATTATGTAGGTATGTTGTTGGCACATCTTTTTTTCTTCTGCCACACAATTGCTGCATGAATGTGGGTAAATATATTTTTCTCGGATGTAGTTTATTCCTTTGCATTTAATGTGTTACTGATTAAACTGGCCAGTATATTTAGACTCAATGCCTTCAGCATCTTCAAAGCACTGAGATAAAATCCTGCATGATTCCAGTGTTCCGCTTTCTGTAAGTACTGAGTTTCTTCTTGCCTCCAACTAATAGCAGTGACACTTGAAAAAAAGAAAGAGAGAGGCAGCACTCTCTTCGGATATTTTTGGATGGCAATTTGCAAAGCATTTTGGAATATCTGTTTAACCCATTGTGTTAGGCTTCGGATGCACAAAATCGAGAGCATTCCAATTGTAAACCCAATGCATTATGTTTCTGCAGCTGTTTTAGCATAGAAATGAACACACTCAAATCCCAAATTTGCTGAGTTTCAAATAATTCTTTTCTAAAGCACAAACTGCTTTCTGCCAAGATTGAGGTAGACCTCTGTGAACTGGTTTCTATATTTATAGAAGCCTAATCAAAGTTTTCTCCTGCAGAGAACAGTGGTCAGCTTCTGAGCATGTGATCTCATGGTGCTGATGTAAAACTCTTTCAGTTACTGTATCCTTCCTCCCTTCCTCCCTTCCTTCCCCATATCTTTGCTGACCTTCTCCCGTAGTTGTTGCTATACAAGTGCTGAGCTGCACTGTGGTATAATCCCATCCTGCCTGAGTCCAGGGAATGACTCGGGTTGAGCTCTCCAAGAACAGCTTTGCAGTTCCTGTGCCAGCGGCTGAACTGCACATACCTGGTGCGGATCCCTTGCAGATTTGGTTGCTTAATTTACTTTTCAAAAGGCATTCTTGTTTCCTCTGAGAGCTATGGACAAGAGTGTGCCAATTGAAAGCATTTCACTTGCCTGTTCTTGCTTGAAGACAGATTTTCACATCTAGTTTCCAGTGCCATCAGTGGATGCTGGCTGTAATAAGCCATTTCTCACTATTTGGAAATGAATAACTCATTTGTAAATGTTCTGGTTTTTTGCATGTATTATATACTGTTAAGTTAGGGTCTTAGTATCAGATCTTTGTCAAAGAGCAAAATTAATTCTGCTGAAATGACTAACATGCTCTTCAGAAGTTTAACCTCATGTTCTGTTAGATGTTATTATGGGCTTGTTCTTAATAAACAAAACCCCACTGGTTTCTCCTTGCTTCTTCCCCTTTTGAACAGCTTTTTTACCTTTCTTGCTTTCCTGCACCCTCTGTTCTGGGCTTCTCCCCTCAGTGAGTGACTTCACCCCTCATGAGTGACTTGTCTCACACAAGCTTCGGCTTCTTCGTACAGCCTAGATGCAACTAATGCCACGTGGAGGGGTGCTCCAAGGACTGATACATTTTATTTTTTTAATGGCATGTTTTGCGCATTGGATTTTTAACCCACACTTGCTGCATGGATGTATAATAATGCCTACTCTTTTGTTTAATATTAGATAAGCATGAGATCACCGTGGCACAGCTGCATGTGTAGTCACTCTTGAAGCAATTACACACCTAATTGGCTGGCAATCTTGGCATTTTCAAAATAAACACAAGCCTTTTAAAGAAAGGGGACATATTTATATATGAATAGTCAAATAAACTTGTTGGGTGTCATCAATGGAGCCGTCTGGCACTGAACAGTTGTCTGATGACCCTGATCCTGGAGGCAAATCCCAAGATCAAGAGACCAAAAAACAACATGAATCAGAGCAAAAATTATCCAAAATAACACATAATGCTTTGGAGAACATTAATGTCATTGGTCAAGGCTTGAAGCACCTGTTCCAGCATCAGCGCAGGAGGTCGTCTGTTTCTCCACATGATGTCCAGCAAGTTCAGGCTGAGATGGAGCCTGACCTGGATTTGGAAAGCCAAAGCCTCGGTGCTGAAATTGATGGTGTGTCCACCCACCCCACAGCTCTGAACCGTGTGCTTCAGCAGATCAGAGTGCCACCCAAAATGAAGAGAGGGACCAGCCTACACAGCAGGTGGGGCAAGGGAGATGCCCCAAAGGGAAGCCCGCAGATCAACAGGAGGTCTGCTCAGGATATTCAGTCGGGTCGGCCCAGATCATCATCCACTACAGATGCTCCCACAAACTTGTCTGTGATGGAGATTGCTTCTTCTGTCTATGTAGGTGGAGAGGAAGCCACAGCAGCAGCAGTAAGTTACTCAGATTTACCTTTGATCTTTATCATCTCCTTGTATGTTTTCTTAAGCCCTTTGAAATCTTGTGTTGAAAAGCAGATTTCTTTCAGCAAATTCAAATGGTGCTGTGTTCAAAAGCTTCTTCAGTGGTGAAGCAAAGAGCTTACAAGATGCAAGCATTAGTCATTTTCTCACATGGCAGGTGGCTGGTTTTATATGTATTGGATCAGTGAAATGAGAGCTACTTCTGAAACACATTAGGTTGTTTGGATGGCACACCACAGTCAAAAAAGGAGTGATGGGCCAAGCAGCAGCCAGAGTAGTCCTTAGCAACTGTTAGCTAGTTCCTGCAACAAAACCTTCCATTTACCTAGATGGCTTTTTAAATTCCTCTCTCATTTTCTTATGTATTTTATAAAAGCAGAGAATTCCAGTGTGAGTGGATGGTGCTGTTGGTCTTTTAGGCTGTGAGAGGCTCTGGGAACACGGGCTGCAGCCTGCGCAACTGTCCAACCCCTCAGTGCTGTTTTGCCTGTACGTGGTTTAGATCAGCCTGGCTGCTCTGCTGATGAGGGGTCATTGCTGTCTCCTTCAGTTTGCCTGTGTGGGAAAAGCATTCACTGAAATGACAGTCTCCGTTCTGTGACACATTCTTGCAAAGTTGTGCATATCAGCTTATTGATGATATCAAGAAGCAGTGTTTGTCTTACCCTTTCTCCACTTTCTCAGATAATTGCTTCATCATGGAGCATTCTTGGAGTTTGCTGGGGTTTTTTTGTTTGCTTTTTGAAAGATTAGCTTTCTGATTAGCTAATTTTAGCTTGTTCAGGACACTGGTTCAGAGAGTCCCCTGAAAAACAGCCCTTAATAACAAAGGGATCTATGGAGGCTGGATATACTTTGAAGAAGTTGTTTCCCCTTGCAAGGAACATTGAAGGAGTCTGCGTAGAGCTGTATCTGAGGCTTTTGCTTCCTGCCAACTGTTACAACAACAGAGATAGTAATAAAGTAGTTGTGAAAAGCATGCACTCTACTGGGCTGGTTAACTTTGCAGTTAGTCAAGCCATTGAGAGTCCTCAGAAAGAGACCTCATTATAGCTTCAGGTTTATTTGTGTACTGCCTCTCTCTTCATTGTGAGTGAACTCGTGATCTTTGTTTCAGGAGAATTTTAGGGAAAATTGTTAGTTTTTTGAGTTTGTATCCAAATCCAGCAACAGAAGTTTATAAAGCAAGGTCTGGTTTGTTGATTTAAAACGGTAGTCCCTTTACTTGATGTATGAGCAAGGAGATTGAACAGGCCTAAGCATGTTAGGTAAATAATATGGGAATATGGGGAAAGGCCTGGAGTGAGGTGTCTTTTCTCCCTACTATGCAGCTTGTCTGATGAAATGTTTGCCCACATTGGTGGTTTCCAAAGTGGAGTGTGGGTAAGACAGTCCACTGGAGTGTAGCAAGGAAATACTTTTTGGTTTGTTTTATCTTTCTTTTCCTTTATAGTTTCTGTTTCTGTGTATGTTTTAAAATAAGGATATTGTATTAGTTGAGTAGTACATACATATTGTTTATAAATAAGCATAACTGTATTGCGAGTCCATGCTCAAAAATTTTGTACTGATTCAGTGTACAAAGTTTGGAAACCACTGAGATCACTTGGCAGGAGTGACAGGAAAAACAAGGACTGTTAATCTGATAGCATTCTGCTACAGCATCTTGCAGTTGTGAGAACAGATTTAGGAGTCAGTTTCTGGCATATCAGGGCCTGCAATTAGGTGAAGCAGCCGCTTGCACCCTGCAGCTGCCATTCCTCTGGAGCGACATGCAGCATGGAGGAGTGGCTGGGGACAGGGTCCCGGCCTCGTCAGGCAGTCACCCCAGTGAGGAACCATCCTGGCTGTGGCTGTGCCCTCGGTGGCCTGAGGGAGAGGGGCTGCGTGGTCTTTCTCCCCTCCATGTTGGAGAGAGGAGAGAGGGGGACTGGAGTCTGAAAGAAGAAAACAAAATGAGGGAGGAAAAGCCACCTTTGGGGACTGAACCATCAGAGACCTCTGTGACGAGTTGGCCCTTGGTAGAGCTTAGTGAATTTCTGGCTGCTTTTTAGTATTTGCACCATCTTGTGACAGACAATAACAATGTATACTGTAGGTCTAAAGTGACATGGCCAAGGAAATACTGCTATGGAGAATGAGACCTAAAATGAGAGGGAGATGTGAGTCTCAATCCCTTGTACTGAAATCATGTTGCACATGCCTGTTTTTGTTACTACCTTTTGTCTTTTAGCAGGTAGTCTGCAGGAGAGGGAAGAAAGATGGGCGGGAGAGTTGGATTCTTTCTTTTCCTGGACAATTTTGGCAGGTCTGGGTGGTGTACCTCACTTTCTCTCCCAAGAGCAGGGTAACAGCATTACCTCACAGTGTGGCACCTGGATTGGAAGAATTATTCTGTAGTTTAGTTCCACCTTCCAAAAATGGGGATTTCCATCCCCTCACGCCTCCAAGAGCCAGAAAGGTTAAGACTGTTGCAGTATTGCTATGCAATCTGCATAATGTTGGGAGTGGTAAAAATCACATGAACTACCCTTGACTTAATTTGCCCGGGAAACACAAAGTAAAAACTGGAAAATACAAATGTTGGGTTTTTTTCACAGAGAACAACAGAGTTGTTATATCAGACAGCAATGTTGAATATCAGAGAACAATGTTGTCTGATGTTCCATGAAAAGCACAGTGTGTGTTTGCTGTAGTAACATAGTATCTTGCTGTTATTTCAGTCTGAGATGTACTGTCTTGGCTATGGCATGTTTCTGTACATACTAGGTTTAAAGTATGTTGATACCACTCGAAGTTACAAATTAATGGGAGACAGCTTGCAGGTTAAACGCAGATGATTGTACAGCTTTAAATAATATATAGCAGCTTTTATTGAATTTTCAGTGTAGAGATATAATGCATTTGTAAATCAGCTCCATGTAAATCTTAAATCACTGATACAATTCTTAGCAGAGCTTCTTGGGTTGTGAATTCAGTAAAGCATAATGCAGTCATTTGGTAAATCACCCTTATAACACCCTTATAATGTCAGTGTTGTTTTCATTGGAGAAGCCAGCTTAGCATTCAGGCTGCCACACTGCTGGAATTTATGACTATAAATTAATGAGTTGTTAAGTTGCAAAAACTAACCCTTCCTTCAACAATTTGTATTGGAAAATTATTTACAACACACTTCAAATGAGAATCAGTAAAGAGCCAGTAAAAATCTGAAATCATTAGAGCAAACTCAAAGTTTGATGTAAATTCAAACTTTAAACACTGTCTTTAAGTTATGAGGTATATGAAGTTATTTCACACAGTGTTACTTTGACCCTAAATTGTCCTATTTTATTTAACCTCACTGAGACTATATTACATAATGAATCTTAAGAAATAGAAATAATTTGTTTGAAGTGTCTGGCAGATAACGCTCAGTCATCAGGACTGAGAGTCCTCCGGACCCCCAGGTTCTACCAAGCCTGTATGGATTGTCTCTATATCTTTCACTTAACTTTTTTTGTTGTTTCGTGCTCACTTCCTCAACGCTTTGCCTGTTTGTCTTCTTCAGCTTTTTGTGATGTTATCTTTTAAATAAATTTTTGACCTTTTCCTTTTAATAAAACCACACTAATTTCACTCACTTGGTTTTGGTGTTTGCTGCTGACAGTGATGCTACACTGACTCACCTTCCCTCAGCAGGGAGTATTTCCTTCAAAATTATTTAAAAATTTCATAAATCCATCTATAATTAGAAAAATGTCACTGAGCTACGGCATTGATCCATCTGTTGTGAACATATGGGCTATACAAGCTTCAAAGAACAGAGAAACAACTCATAGAATGGAAAAGTTATGATTTAATAATGACAAGAACTACATAACATAGGATTTGTAGTCAAGCAATATAACTCTGTTTTCTGATTCCTGTCTTCCATCATTGTTTGCTTTGCTGGTACCTCCCCCTGTCGTGACACAGCTTGTTCCTGTTGGTGTTGGATGTGTGCCAGTGGTTCAGGGACTCCTCTGCCCTGTCAGGTAACAGGTGTTGAACTGCACAGGGCTGTGCCCATGCCTTGATGTTACCTGTGTCGCTGGGCTGGCACTGCTCTTGTGGCAGAAATTCCTGCTCTGCTTTCCTTTCTTTCTTTATTTTTCTCCCGGTATTTATATTTATGACACTTAGGAAGAGTAATGAACATTTTGTTTGCTTCACATGCTCTGTACCTGCTCACTAGGGCGTTGAAGTGAGAGATGATGGGCTCAGTCAGGGAGCTGCAGGCACTGCATACCCTTGTGTGCCATGCACCCTTTCTGCTTGTAAGATTTGACTGTAACTGCAGAAGGTTTTGCTATGGGTGTGTAGGAAATCAGCAGACTTGGATTGCTGAGAAATTAGCCTTCAGTTATATTTTATCAGAGACTTATTTTATTATTCTATATGCTTTTGTGGGCTGCTGTGAAATGGTCAGTGCTTCTTACTGGAATGGCAGGAGCGTTACCTGTTGCAGAACTGTTTTGTCAGGCATGGATGAGCAGGAGCCCACATGCTTCAGTCTAGCTTACTACTGAAGCTTAAAGACCTGTTAAACACATCCAGACTATTTCCATATCTTCCATGTTTTGTGGAGTCAAGCGCTGAGCTTCATCCTTCTGTGTGAGGCTGCACAGTGACTGGAGTTTATGCTTGACACTGCCTGCATAAATGCTGTGTTGAGCTTGGCTAAAGCTTGTGATTTATTTGCTTGTCGGATTGGTCCTGCTCGATATGTTTGCTTTTTAACAGTAGGTGCTGTGTCTGAACAGTTTGGAAAAGGAAAAAAACCAGTATAAGGCTGGCCATGTCCATGAGATAAATTGCAAAAGCGCAAAAGGAAATTTTGTAATTAAATTCCTTGGTATACTAAGAACCAAGGGCTTAGAGCAGGGAAGTTCTAGGAGCTGAGTTCTTCAGCCTGCTCCTCAGAGTCCCCTTCTGCCTGCGTCACATGGAGAGTGCTGTGTGCAAGGAAAAGTTGCTAAACAGATACGGTATTGATATTAGTTTGTCTTGCCTCTCTTCTGTCTTGGACTGTTTAAACTTCTGAAAGCGCCTATCCCATGACCATTTTTTCACTCCTTTTTTTTCCTGGTGTCTTTGTTCCAGCTATACGAACCAGATGGAAGTCATCTTTCTTCATGTGCTGGGCACCATTTTGTCATTTATGTGGCATTTTTAAAAATAGCTGTAGCTGATGTGTGTCTTTCACTCCTGATCCGCAGTTTCTGGCATGTCAGGTGTCTTCTTAGGCCTCACTTTTCCTTTTTCTGGAGCTTCCTCTTTCCCCAGCCTGCTTATTTCACATGGCAGGGTCAGTTTCCAGCTGTCTCCTGATTAGATACACCTACACTTTCCTTTTCATGTCTATAACCCCATTACACATGCACACAACCTCCCCCAGAATGCTTAGGAGGGTGATCTCCTCAAAATGTTGTATTGTTAGCTGAAGTGGGGGGTTGGGTTGGTTAGGTGTTGGTATTTTTTTTTCCCTGCCCATGTTTTATGTGTGGATGCTGCAAAGTTTTGGAGATGGGAATCTTTATTTCTTGTCTTTCCTGCAAAGCCCCTGGGCCAAGGTTGGACCCTGGGTGCTGGGGCCAGGCTGGAGTGTTACTGCATTGGCACTGGGGCTCACAGAGGCAACAGAGCTTCCTGCTCAGGCTGTTCAGAGAATTTAGAGGTTCTCTTACTCTACAACAAAAGCATAATACAGTCTCTGCTTTAAGCACTGGTTTATGTGAAGAACAGGGTTAAGCCTGGAGCAGCTGTCAGAGTTTAACAAGGGCTGTGATAGTCCCTTTCAGGTAAAGGTGGAAAACTCTGGTGCTGTTTTAACTTTGCCTGTAAATAGGTTGATGTTGTGTTAACTCATATTTGTATGGTTCTGCAGAATAATGAATTTTGGATGATCCTGATTCTGTGGTGCTGAGGTCCTCCACTCTCAGTAGCAATGAAGGGCATTGAGTACTTTGTGGCGTAAGGGAGAATAAATTTTTAATAATCCTCTGCACTCAAAATGTTTTTAGTTCACAGTATTGTTCCATTCTCTGTTTTCTCAATTTGTTGTTGAAATAGAAGGGCAACATGTTATCCCAAAACAACAGATCATATTTTTCTGAACACCTCATTTACATATATTTGCATGCGTAATAATCCTGCCTCATGTTGTTAGGCTTTGTATAGAAGCTGAGAAATGAGATTGTCATAGCATTGAAAGTGTAATAATGAAAATCTTACTGAGATACTTCACTTGGGCTTTTATTTCAAGCAGTCTAAATATTTTTGCATAGATCTTTTCTTGTAGAGACAACCCACTGAGCTGAGAAAGTCAGGATTGCGGTTGTTTGAAAATGATTGAGCCTGCACAGATCTCATTTGGGTCTGATGTACTTACAGAGCTTTTTGTGGGGTAATTAATTATGTGTCAAGACCAAAACAATATTGATGTTTGAGAGATATGAAATTACTGGTACTTTGGTGAGCAGTTGTGTCCGCATGAACTTTTATCCATGTCTGTGACCCACATGCAGGACCCAGCCGCTGGCCTTGTGGAACCTCACTGGGATTTTTACCACTGAGGTCCCTGTACGGTTTGCTGCCACCTGGGCATGACACCAGTGTTGGTGTTGGAGCATGGCTGTAGTGAGGTCAGGTTATTCAGTCTGGGTTCTGCACAGGGAATTGGTTTGGACTGTTTGCTGGAAGCCCTTGGCTGACACCTTCTGGCATCACTGAGAAGACAGACCAACTTGTATTAATTTAGTATGAAGTCGTTTGGTGGATTTGCAGCTTTTTGCCTCCATAGGCCCAGACATTTTCAGGTTGCCATTTGCTTGTCTTAAGCTGCAGGAATGATGAGAGAAAGGATTTACTGTCCTGCAGTGGGATTCTCATAGAGCAGCTTTTCAAGGCTCCGCTCACTTCAGTCCTACTGTATCCTGACAGAACTTCACGTCCTCATCCACTTGTCAGTTGCGATGATAAGTTTTCATAAATATTTAAAATATCTTTGGATTTTGGTTATGAGCTTAAATCTATATTCTGTTAATGTCCACATTTTAGAAAATGACTACATATACTTTTGGCATAAGTTTAGAGTCTTCAGTTTGCAGCTGCATCAATATTTTCCAGATAATGTCGATCCCATGGATATCAAAAACCTACCAGCAATAAGCTTGCTTTTCTTAATTACTTACAGTGACTCCTTCCAAGTGCTCACACTGGTCTGCACACTGCATGATAACATAAACAAGACAGCAAGGTGCCATCCTTTCAGTATATGTAGCACAGTTGTGAAAGAATGAACAGTTTCTCTCCAACTGTAAATAGTCTTAGTGGTAACTTATTTGCCAGAAACTTTTTGCAAATTCTTCTGTCCTAAACACCATACAACCACCAGTGAAAAGATAAAAGATAGAGATTTTTGTAACATTAAAACCATGCAGAAAGTGTACCATGGCTATGAGCAGTATGTCCTGTATCTCTAAAAGATGACTTTGGCTTTAACCCATTTCCCCAAAGAGTAAGCAATCTTAGCACCATACTCTAGTGTTGGCTCTCCCGTTCAGCTTACATTGGTGGGTGTGGCCGTTTTATTTTCTTATAAATTTGTTAGAGCTGGGATTAAATGCAGAAGAGACGGTGTTTCTTGTTTGGACTCAGATGTTTATTAATTTTTATCTATGTTACAGTCTCACAAGCTGTGAGTTCTATCTAACAAAGTGAAAAATGGCGATGTATCTCTTTCTTTAAAAGGCTTTTTAAGCACAAACTATCTAATTAAAAAGTGACACCTAAATTGTTTTCATTTTTAACTTAATAACTAAGAACTCGTAGTCCGCAATGTGGGCTGTTCTATCTAATTACAAAATACAACCTAAACCTGTGGAGAGGAAGGTGAAAAAGAAGGACTAGCTTACGCCCAAAGATCTCTATCTTGCCTTATATATATATTATATTATATTCTAAAACTTTAAATTCTACGTTTTCTACCTTATGATACTACACACTTCTATTCAAACTACACACTTGTTATCTTAGTGCTGTCACTCAATTTTGGAAGCCTTCTCCATGGCCTCAGGTGAAATGCAGTTGTTTTTTTAAGTGTCAGTGCCTGTCAGCACAGAAAGCCTAAAATTCTCAGTGACTGTGGTTCTAACAGTGGTGAGCATTTGGTAATTTTTTTTTGTAACTGATTGAAGTGAAACATTTTGTGGTTTTGGCTGTAAGGGACTAGAAATGCTAAAAATTATTTCAGTTTCAGCATCTGCAGCTGAATCATGTTCACCCAGCAAAGTTCCTATGAAGGGAGAACTTGTACTCGTTTGGGAGGGTGAAGCAGGAACTACCCTGACAGCCAGGTGTACAAGAACCTCGATGGACAGTGCACAAAGAGCATTTAAGGACAGCAGGAATTTAGCTCTTTTTTAGAAGTGGTGCTGTATACTCCTGGAGCTGCAGATCCGGGCTCCCAGCATATCTGAGTGGGGTTGTGTCATTGTAGCTGGGGCAGCTCTGGCTCCCCTGCGACTGTGCTACTCTGCTTGCAGCAGAAAAGTCAGCCCAGCATTTGTACTGTGCAGGGTGATAGGGTTGCCCTGTTTGTGTCTTGCAGCAAGATAAGATACTGGCACTTGCAGCAAGATAAGCCATTGGGGTGGCTTAATTGCAAGTTGAGATAAGTCAGGAGTAGGCTGAGGGTTATTTCACAAGCTCAGAAATTAATCTTCAGTTGCTTAACTGCCCCAGAAGCCCATTCTGCACCTGGCACTGTTTTCCTTCTCTGGGAGCAGTGAACTTTGTGAAGCAGAGAGGGGCATTAGGCTCAAAGTCTTGTGGGCAAAGGATACACACACATTCTCTATATGAAAAGAGCCAAGAATTTAATCTTAGTATAACTGAAATATGAACGGTCTCACCATTATTAGTCCAGACCTACTTTTTTTACAGAAGGAAAAGTATTATTGGTGTTAAAATGTTATACACACACTTCTTACTTTATAATCCCTTCCCTCGGTTTACACTCACCCTTCCAGTGTTCCTCAGGTCCTACAGTTGGTGATGTTGTTCTGGGCAGGGTGGAGGTGTTACCATCTCAAGTTGTCAACAGCTGGAGTCCTTCACTGTGAGGTTAGTTGGCTTCTCAATTACGAGGCTAAAAATGTAACCTTCTGTAGGCAGTTCTGTTAAAACTCAGTGCTACTTCTTCTGCTGATGTGGTTCAGCCATGATAGAGCAAGCTCTGGAGATAGCTGCGACTGAAGCGGGTAGCAGAGCCACCGCAGATGTGGCTCCCAGTTCCAAATGGTGTGCAGGAAGGAAGGATATTTTACTGGGGCATGTTCAAATATTTTACAACTATGGGAATGCTGTGACTTTTCCTCATGAGATTTGGAAATCTGCCTTACTTATTGGTGCTGGCAGGAACAGAAATATGGTCCCTGAAAAAACTGAAGTAATTTTTACTCGAAGCAGTGCTATGCCCACGCCCCACTTTCTGCCAGCACTGAATGTGGGCAGGACGGGTGAGTCTTACCCAACGTAAGACTGCCTAAACTAAAGCAGACATGGAGGCCTGGGTTAGCAGTATTCGGGATTGAGAGAGGTGAAGTCGTGCTGATGGTGGCTGCAGCCCCTGTCAGCAGCCAAGGCGCTGCAGTAGGGGACATAAGCTTCTCTTTTCCTCTCAATCAATTTCACTTGTGAACTTGTTGAGAATTTTCTTAGGAGGACATGGCATCTTTTAAATATGTGCATTTCTGGTGATCCTTAAGTGTGGAGGGCTTTTATATACCCCAAACCTAGAAGTGTTCATGGTCAGGTTAGATGATGCTTGGAGGAACCTGGTCTAGTGGAAAGTGTCCCTGCCCACAGCAGCGGGGTGGAATGAGATGGTCTGTGAAATGCCACCCCAGTCAGTGACAGGAGCAGGTGCTGGGCTGTGCTGGCGGAGGTGCAGGTGTGGCGGTAGTGGAGTGTTCTGGCGCAGGTGCGGCGCGTTCTGCCCGTGCCCTGGCGCTCCCGGGCGCTCTGGCCCGCAGGGGGCGCCGCGGGGCCGCGCGTGCAGAGCGCCGGGGCCGCGCCGTGGGAGCGGGGTCTCTGACAACGCGGGGGGGCTCTCATAATGCGGAGGGAGTGTGATAACCGGAGGGAGTCTCATAACCCGGGGTTGGGGGGGGTCTGATAATCCGGGGAGGGTAACTCAGACAGAAATCCAGCGCTGTGTCCTATAGCAGCCAATACCTGCTGCATGCAGAGACCTGGGGCTCAGTCATGAATCCAGAACACTGAGGCGTATTTAAATGTTTCATTTTGAAATACGTATAAAATAAGCTGAAAGGGTTGATCCTGACAATGTGTAGGTTTCAAGACATTAAATTTTAATCTTCCAAACCTTCTGCAGTAAGAAGATATCTCCCTGTTGGTTATCTCAAAAGGTCCCTCTGTAAGAGGTTACCAGGAAGATGCCTTCCTGTTCATTTACATGTGTCAAGCATTGATGTAACATGCATACATACATATTTCTTCTAGCTTTATATGCTGCTAAAAGATAATTATTTTAAAAACTGCTAAAAACTGTGTATTTGATATACAAGTAAAAAGCTGTAGAAGATCTCCATGAGAGGGATATTAAAACAAATAATTCTTACTGAGAATTTTTAAAAATAAAATTAGTTACAAAATATTTTGCACCAAAGATTAATTCTGATTGTTTTGTGTTCTCATGAAAGAATACCAGGCAGAGGCACTAGTTCATTATGTCAAGTTCATTTTAAATTAGAAAATAAAATTTTACTCTTTTACTGAAATCTTGATTTTCTCCATCATGTTCCTGAATAAAAATAGACTAATTCCCCAGTTATGCTATTACACAGGAATTAATTGCTGTAGGAAGGTAATATTAGGGGGGAAAAAAGTGACAATAGCCCAGCAACAGGGTACTAAGGCATGTGTTCAGAGCCCGAGCCATTAATTAACTGTGAAGATCATAAGCATCAGTCTGGAAATGCTGAATGTGAGGCCTTGGCTCCAGAGACAAAGGAGAATGTTGCTATCATCAATTTTGCTAATCTGGCAGTCCCATCTCAGTCTGATGTGGATTATATCCCAGCCAAGCTGGCTCCATTCTTTATCTGTATCTCTCTGACCCAGACTCTGAGCCACAGGAGCCTGGTGGGGAGGGGAGAGCTCAGTGTCTGTGGAGGAAATGAGGCACCCTGTGTCCCAGGTGCAGGACAGTGGAGGTACCAGGTAGTCCTCAGGACCTTGGGAACCAAGCCCAGAGGGTGAGAGGCTGATTACCCAGAGCCATTGGTATCTGCTGTCAGGCAGCATGGAAGCAGGGAGGTCTGGGTGCAGCAGATAAGGTGGCAGGGCCAACTGGCTGTCCTGACTGCCCAGGCTGCAGCATTTTACTCCAGTGCTGTGCTGGACTCCCACACTGCATCACTGACTGACTGCATGTGTGCACACTCACACTCGCACTCCCACGCAATGTCACACACTCTTACACTCTCATTCTCATCTCACACACACTTGCCCTGTTGGTCTCTGCAGCAGTAGGCACGTGAGCTTTCCTGGCGCACAGGCTGTTCAAGGTGGTGGTATAGATTTTCTGCAGTAGGAATTGAACGGTGTGCATGAGGCTTCTGAATATAGCCAAACTGCAGAACAAGAAGTACTGACCCAGTTCAGGGAGGAGGAGGAGGATGCAGCTGCTAGATGCAGAATCCTCTGAGCATCTGGTGTCTCCTCTGCCAGTACAAGGAGGTGTTTCTAGGGTCCCAGTCCCTTTAGTTTTCTGTACTTTTAGCTCTCCATGGTCATCACAAAACTGAAGCCTGGTAATTGGGTAATGTAGTTTCTATATATTTCAAAAAAAGAGAGAGCATTTTGAAAAGGAGTCCAAGTTCTGTCAGGGAATACTTCCCAGGTACAGGACATGTCTGCGTTCAATACCCCTGAGTTACTCCTGACTGGGCAGAATGCTACTGAATCCTGCTCTCTTTTCACAGCTGGGATTTTGGTGCTGAAGAATGCATCTGGTTGATGTTACTTTTGGATGACAGTTAAAAAATAAACATCTCTGTTTAATCTTCTTATAACTTTCCCTTCAAGGTCTATTTAAAGAACCACACTGACCCTTCTCATAACCTTTCATGGCCCAACTGCAAATGTCTCCTCTATCCCTAGTGTCCAGATCACCTGATGACTTTTAAAATAGTCTAGAAACATTTTTCCTTAACAAGGCAAATATTCTGGCCTAAGGCACTTAACTTTTTCTACAAGACTATGTAATCATGCATGGCAGTAACCTGTACTTACCTAGTACCTGGCATTGGGAGGGATTTTGTATGGGGTCAATGCATAGCTGACTCCTAACAGCCGGGTACACACCATAACCATTCATACCGTGCTATCTAGAGCACCAGATTAGTCATAGCTGGAGCATGCAAGGGGATCCCTTTTAGCCACTGTGCCAGTACTTGCTACCCAGCGAAGCTAAGGCCTGAGGAGAGTGCTAGGGAGCAGCACAGTCCTGGATAATCCAGTACTGATACTGAGTCAAGACTCATCAGGGACATGCTCTGGCGTGGGAGCTGTTCCTTATCCAGTAGTTTTGCTGATAGTTATTGAGAAACTATTTTCATGTGCAGGTAAGGCCATGTACTGGAGTGATCAATGCCATGGCCATTTCAGTGTAGTGCAAGTGAAAGGAAGCCTTTCCTATTGCATGCAGGAGGCAATTACAAAATGAGTTGGAAATAAAATCCTAAGAAGTTCAAAACTAAAATGCTGAGACAGGGCTACTTCAAAAATAGACTTGCTTCCAGAGATTTTGAGCTCCTCATTGTGTTTGGGGTTTTTGGTTTACCTCCTTCGTGTGTGAACATCCTGGGCAGCTGCCCGAGCCCATGCGTTGAGAGCCGGCCCCCTCTGCACAGCACAGGCTGGCACTGTGTGTGTCCTGGCTGCTGGACTCCTGCAGCCCCTCGGAGCATTACTGCAAAGCGAGGTTAGAGCCCTGCAATCCTGTTCTGCAAGATTGTACTGTGTCCCTCACTCACCAGTGCTGTGAGTGGAGGAAGAACACTCAGGATCCGAAAGCCACTCTTGTCGTGGCATTTGAAGAGCTGCAAGTGTACCTGTTTTACCACACATCTTTATGGCATATTTATGGCGGGGAGAGAGAAATACTTTCTTGAATTATTTTCTAGTGATTGCAACGGGGTCTTCTGTGCTGATTCCCGGGGCAGAGTTGACGGTCCCGTGCCACAGTGTGCGAAGGCAGCGGGAGCTGCGCGGGGCCCGCGTCTGGTGGGGCTCGGCGGGAGCGGTGGGACGGGGTCGCCCTTCACGGGGGCCCCGGGGCGGGCGCAGCGCTCGCAGAGCCCCGCAGGGCCGGGC
>VZSE01003956.1:369886-434796 GCA_013398275.1 Promerops cafer | reverse complement strand
CAGCCCCCGCTGAGCGCCGGCGGCTGCCGCCCCTCGCCTGCCGCGCCCTGCGCTGCCCGGCCCCGCGGCGGACCATGGTGCAGCGCTTCAGCCTGCGCAGGCAGCTCTCGAAGGTGGGTGCGAGCCGCGGGTCCCGGCAGAGCCGCGCTCGGGCGGGGAGCCCCTCCGCCTTTGTTCGCGCCGGGACGGACACAAAGGCTCGGCCGGGGGGCGGGCAGGGTCCGCCCGGGGTCGCTGATACCGTGGCGGTGCCGGTTATGGGGATCAGCACAGCCTCAGCGCTGGGCCAGGGGTACGCGGGAGAGGGCAGTGGAACTAAGGAGTGTGCCCGAGAGGTGCCTGCGGGAGCGCTCACATGTGTGCTTTGTCCTGGGCAGAAGGTCCTTTGCGCTGTGAGCCGTTTCAGCGACATACCTGCAGGGACGGGGGAGCATGTCCTGCCCTGTGCAGGCTCAATATCCCTCACTGCCAACACGGGGCTTCAGAACAAAGGAATTGCCGTGTACAGCTTTGGCTGTTTTAATAATTGAAAGTGTTCGAATTCGTTTCAGGAAGCTGCCTTAAGAGAAAGAATAGTTAATCCATGTAGTCTTGTAGATTGTCACTGAATCCAATGCCTGTAGTTGGAAAAACATTTGGAAAAATCCATCCATGAATAAAAGTGAGTCTGTGTAGGACACTGCAGGTACGAACAGTTCTAGAGCTGCCAGCGCAGCCCATTTGTACACCATTCCCAGTGAGCAGACATGACTCTGGATGTAGGAGTTACAGTATTGGACTCTTAAAAGGCAAACTGAATTTTCACTTTGCATTTAAACTGTTCTTCTCCATCCATCCCACCCCTGTGTGCGTATTTGTAAAGGTTTTAAAATGCAATCATCAGAATTCTAAAATGCTGTCATCAGCATTTAAAATAGGTCAGAATTCGCATCCTGCAAACTGTCTTGGGAAAAGCTACAGCTTTACAATAATGTGGTATATTTCTAATTCATTGGTGGGTTTTTTTTTGTTTGGTTGGTTGTTTTTTTTTTTTTTTTTAGTACCTCCTCATCTTAAAGAAACTGATGTGGCCATTTCAGGGAAAAGTGAAACTTGCCTCTTTTAAGAGTTTGCCTTGTTACATGTCGAGCTGTGTCGGCAAGCAGTAGAAGTCTCCATAGCCACTCTGGAGTTTAATCTTCCTCTCAAAAGAGACTTAATCTAGTTAGTAATGAACTTTGTATCTAAGCTTTATTTATGTAGGGCAGCCAAAATAGTTTTAAATGAACTCATTTGGATAACTCCATTTTAATCCTTGTTTATCTAGGTGGGCAGGGTGATTTGGAAAAATGTTTGCACTGATTTTTTACTATAGGAGAACTGTTTTCAATTTGTTTTTCTGGCTTTCTCCATTTTTGTGTTGTCTGACACAATTGTGTCTTGCCCTGCATTAGCTCCGATTGTGTCAAACCTACTTTAAACAATTGTCTGGCCCTGACATATTCTTAACTTCTGTGTTTTAATTGTAAAAGTTGCACAACTCTTATAGTATGGTGAACTGAAGGAGAAAATGAGAGCTTGGTCTGTGTTTACCAAAATAAAAGGCATAGTTGTGTGAACAATTGGAGGGGATTATGTTTATCTCAGTTTGGATGTAGGATGAGAACTGCATCTCCCTGTCTCCTCGCCGTGGTTTAGATGGGACTGGCAAGTCCCTGTGTGTTGGAGTCCTTGGCGGAAGAGAGGCAAATGGTGCTACAAAGCAGCTTTTATCTGCTGGAAGGAAAGCATAGAAAATATGTATAATTTTGCTGATACCTTTATCAAGTGAAATGCAATGACTGCCAGACTGTATAAAAATAAAACAGAACTTTATTAGTATTTCTTGTGTGAAAACCTTCGTTCTTTTATGGATAGTGACTTAGACTTCGGAGTTGGCAAATCCTTTTGTAGGACCTGGAGCACCTGCTCCCGGGGTGTGTCCACTTCTTGTCTGAAATTGGACATTATTATGTGGTGTGCTTGTGTTATGCAGCTGCAAGGTCAAAATTGCAGTTTCTAACCACCTTTAGTGGTGGAGGCTTCAAACAGAATGGGGCTGTGCAGATTGGAGAGCTGCAAACTGAAAAATGCTGCCACCAGTGCTTATAAAACTTGAAGAAAGAAAGAAAGAAAGAAAGAGTAGGACTTCATGCAGGAAGGAGAAATATGGCCTCATGATCGAGGCTTTAATCTCCAAGAGTTGGTTTTCCATGGGGCTATTTGCACTGCATGGCTTCCATCAAATCATTTCAGCTTTCCCAGTCTCCATCTTCCTTCCATGAATGAGGTTAATGCCTTTCTCTTATTTATATAATGGCTATCCATTTTTAAAATACTATTCTGGAGAGGGCTGTATAAGCACTTAACTGTATCTTAATTCATTAAATGTTTGCATTTGATAACCAGTTTGTATCAGGAATTTCATAAAGTTTTACACAGACCTGTCTTCAAGTATTACTTCTTATTTCAAATATACCAAATCACTGTTTATTATTTGTGGGTTACTGCTTAAGTTCTGTGTTAGTTTGCCAGCTTAAATATCTGTAACTCTTAAAAATGTGAGTCGTCATTTATTGCACCTTTACTGTAAAGACGTAAAGGCAAAATACTTGATGTGGTTTTTTGAGTGGTTCAACAAATGTCTTTCCCTGGCCAAATTTGGTTTGTTCACTTTGTTATTCTCTGGTTCTGTGGGAGGTCTCCATGCCTTTTTTTTTTTTTTTTCCCCTTTTTCCATGTTTTCATTTCCTCCTTAAGTATCAAAAGTGTTTTCAGAGTATTTTGGTTCAAACTGCTCTCTATCTTGTAGTGTTTGGAAGTCCATGGAGGCCCTGCAGTTACTGCCATCCAAGATCTCAAGTAGTGCTGTTGCTGATGTGTTGTATTTGGAGAAATCCCTCACTGTTGGGGTGATAGTACAAAACTCTATTCAGCTGTTACTCAACTTGAATTTGTTCAGATGTTTTAGCTGGGTTTATGAAAGGAGCATAATGGAGACAAATTGAACTGTATTTGAGGATGTTTTTCTAAGTTATCATGCATCCCCTTTTTTGAAAGGTACTCCTTTCCTGGGAAAGATTCCAGAGAGCCAAGTAGTTAAGTTCAATTTAAAGAAAGAAGAAGCCAAAAAAAGATAACTGTAAAAAACAGTGAACTGTGATTGATACTCCATTCATTTAACCAGCACATTCAAATATTAATAACTTCAGGCCAAACTCTTTTGCTCTCAAGTACAATCTGGATTTATCAGCATCTGAACTGTCTCTGTGTTGCCACTGGTGTGTGTGGAGGTTATTTATGGGAGCGGAACTTCAGCGTGTTATGTCGAAACAGCGTGGGAATAGCTGAGCTAAAAGAAGCTCACCTGTGTGAAGGTGACAGGGGGTCACTGTGTTTGACAGCACGGACTGCATTTCTCCTTGTCACTGACACAGGTAAAAAAACTTCTTCCTGCAGTGTTGCCCCAGCTTCCTCAGGTCTCTTAGCTCTTGAGTTGCCTGTGGTCTCTGGCAGATTCAACAGGATAGAGTGTCTCTCCTCTCTAAGAAGTAATAGCTGTCACGGAGTTCTGGGTAAAAATGTCCTTTGAGAGATACCTGGTGTTGCTTGGCTACACTTAATAGTGGGGAAAAGTTAGAAGTAAGAGGAAGATTTGGAAATTTAATGCATTTCAGTCTGATTCTCATGTTTAACAGAGCAGTGGGCTCTCAGTTTACCTGTGGCTCTTCAAATTTGCCCTGCTTGTGGAACTGGAATGGCATTGTTGCACCCATGGCTGAACAAGGCCTGTGGGGTAGTTGGATCTAATGAGACCTTCTGAGCTACAAGTTACCACATTGGTAGCTCAGTGGATTACCATTAAGTTAACCTTTTTCTCTTGATAGATGTGATGCAACTTACTGCTGGGGGCATCTGATAGAAGGTTGCTCACTTTCACTGCAGCCTTTGTGGTGTGCTGCAGTTCTATCCCAGGCACACCTCACCATAACTCAGGTGTGTGCCCTCCCTTGGGTCATGCAGGGGATGAACTTCTCACAGTCAGTGCAAGGGCAGTTATTCAGAATTTTCCTGTTGCTTCTAAGGGAAAGGTAGCATTAGGTTTGCTCATGTTGGCCGTTTGCGCCCTGTTATAGATAAGCCAGATGGAGCATTGCAGTGTATTGCACCTCACATTACTTGGGTTTGAATCTGTTCCTGCAGATATTTTGCCCAGTGTACAGGGAAAAAGGCTTGTCTACACAAAGCTAAGAGGTGGCAATGTGCCACCTCTTAGGTCTCTAAGCATTGCTGGCTGTGCTGGTTTGTAATGAGTGACTAGAAATGCTGTGAACTTTTCTAGGCATAGTGGGTTCTCAAGAAACTTCCACTGCATCATCTTGCTCAGAGGAACGTGTGGGAAAATGTTACAGAGATATTACATTTGTCTTATGAAAGGAAAATGGACTTCTGGTGCTCTGATTGAACAAGTTGGAATATCAGGTTTTCTGAGGAGTTTGTTCTGTCAGTTTAACAGCTCCCTGAGTGCCATGACAGTGAGGAAGTAATATAGACTTGAAGCATCTTTCACATTGGTAATTAACAGGGTCTATAAAACTACACCTGCAGAGATGTTAGAGGTAGGATTTGGGAACTTCTCTTTGTGCAGAAAGCATTACTAATAATCCAGAGAATCAGCCCTATCCACGCCAGCTGGGAGTCTGGCAAATTGCATGTAATGGCTCATTGCCAAATAGATCTGCGATGTAAAAGGCTATAAACACAGACTATAGGGGAATGCAGCTTACATAAATGCATCTTTCCTTGTAATAATGAAATTCTGCACCTTATGGCAGCTTACAGAAGATCATCATACTTCACAATAGGTGCTTACATGTGGCTGGATGGCAGTAACAACTTGAATTTCCTCCCATCAGGGATCAAAAGAAGCATTACAAGTGTAATTGTAATTCATCTGACTGAATTAGTTACCTTTAGGGGTCCTTTGTAGAGATTGTGGCTTGTGTAGAATTTGCCCCTTTCCTCTCAATTCCTTGTGACAAACCAGCTGGCAGTTTCCTAAGCCAGTATTTCTTCAGGGGCAGAGAAAAGTTTGCTCTTGCTTTGCAAGTCTTTCTGTTCTGGATGTGACAGTCAGTGATAAAGATGCACATGTAAACTAGGTCCTTTCCAGAAGGGACAGAAAAGCCCCTATGCTGGAGGAGGGCCTTGGAAGTTCAGGGGAAATTAAATAATGGCACAAGAGGAGTTAGTTCTCAACATTTACATGGTACCCAGTTTGGGACTCCCTCTTGTGACAAAGAATGCAACAGTGGCCTCCAAAATAATTCTTATCAGAGATTAATTGTAAACAGTTGTGCTTGAGCAGAGAAGAGGTTGAGGTTTCATTCACAGGACTTTGGTTGTTCAAAGATGGGATTCGCCTGTTCTTTTAGTCATATTTGCTCAGTGTTCCCAAAGTAGAGGAAGCTGACTTGCTCACCTTACAGCAACCTATTCCTATGGACAGGGAAAGTAAAGAGCAAGATGGTTTTTTGGTTTTGCGTGTGTGTTTGGTTGGTTTTGTTTGTTTTGGTTTTTTCCTAACTTGAGATCGTTTGGATCTCCCTGAGATCAACTGGTATTTGAATAGGGAGTTCAGCATAGAAAACATTCCTGTCTTGAGTTCTCAGCTTTGATACAATTTAAAATAGGAAGAATTGCTAAGGAAGCAAGGTTCTTGTCCTTCAAAGATTTGCTGTGAAGTGTTTAGTATGCATGAAATAGAAAATTGTATTTGGATTTGAAATACAAGTAATAAAATATTTCAGCGGCATATTGTAAGTGCTGTTGTTTGAGCTTTGTGATACGGCATTCAAAGAGCACACACTTAGCAAGAACGGAATCCAAGATCACCAGAATGCAAACTGAAGTTTTGCTACAAGACGGGTTTTGTTGAGTTTTTTTCCTGCAGTGCCCTTGGTAAATGTTCAACTGCAGAAAAATATTTTCTCTGCATTATCTGCACATTTTGTGGTCTTACTTAACTCTTGGGAGCCTGTGAACACTGAAGTTATGTTCGGAAAGTCTGTAACTTGTAAAAGTCTCCATTCTAGAATCACTAACTTCTCCCAAAGAAAAGGAAATTTGAAGGAGTGCTTCAGTTACCACAGGATGGCCTCTGTGCAGGCACAGTTCTTGTTCAGACCCACTGCCTACACTGTGGTGTGAACTCCCAGGGTGCTGTTGATAGTGAACAAAAACTTAGAGGGGAAAGAAATATTTCTATCACCAGAAATAAATTATTCCAGCCTGCTGGCATTTGCAACAGGAGCAGAGGAAATGAAGAGTTTCAGGTTGATGGGGAGGTGGTGTTTCACTGGAGCCTGAACTACAAAGGATGTGCAGTACTGGTGTAGAACTGGTGCCCAAAGGTCATCAGTGTATGGAACTGCTGTATTGGACTGGGACTAAAGTTTCTTTTCTGCCCACCAAAAAGAAGATAGGATTTTACTAATTTGCATGAAAAGTAAAGAGGAAGAAGAAAATACTGCTTTTCATGCCAGCAGAGAGCAAAAAAGCTAAAGACTGTGCAAAGAAGTCATTGTGCTGTTGTAGATTTGAATAATTGGGTTGCGAACTGCTGGGCAAGGAGTTTTGCTTGGCTGCTGCAGTTCAGTCACAGTGCACGTAGTGTGGCTGAATCTCCTGTTTTTCCAGACCCAGATGAGGAGTCCCTGGATAGGTGTTCCCCTACAACACTGCATGGAATACTGGCAGGACTTGGGCACCACAATGCTCTGTGAGCTCAGTTTCTCCAAGCAAATGCCTGTGGTGTGGTTGGCTAGCGAAACCAGAAAGCTGGTTGCTGCAGGTTTTTGGTTTCAGAACTCATCAGCTGTCATTCAGCTGTTTTTCACACTGAACGAATTATAAACATCTGCTTTAAAGGGAAATCCTTCCCATGTAGAGTGTGGTTGTTGGTGATGTCCGGTTTGGAGGAGCACTTGTTCTTCTGTTACAAATGTTCTCAAAATCATTGAGATATGTTGATCTCTTCTAGTTCTTCACTAACTACTTAATTCCTACATAGTCTTCGAGAATTTTCTAGTGTAAAATACCATGAGAATGCCTTCATTCATTGTGTGGGAAAAACTGTGGATAACTGGGAGGGACAGTAGGTCAGCTTTAGAATTTCACTGACAGTCTGTGCCAGTGGGTTTATCATCCCTCTGTATTGATGGAGGCAGGAGAACTGTGAAGATTCAAAGAGAATTCTTTTACATAAACCTAGACTTAATTATTTTGTTAGGTATTTGAAAGTCAGGGCTGTGCTAGGTTTCATGTTATCCTAATATTGATAAAATTTGGGAAATGTGGAACTTGCTACTACTGCTCAGAAATGCAGAGAGTGGACCTTGCTGCAGGTGTCACTAGAGAACTGCTGGAATTTAGTCAGCCAAATGTTTATTGTTTAACCGTTTTTAAATATTGAAATTGTATCCTTTCAGAATCTGGGTTAAATGTATATATTGGTGGAAACCAGTATGGGTAATGGAAGGGATAAACTTTAATGATGTTCTGCTTTTAACTAAGGAAGTGCCTGCACTAGGTACTGTGCAGTCTGTGTGTGCTGCTTTGCTGCTGTTGCCCTGTGTCTGTGTGGGTTTTTGGGGTGCCCATTACCTGGCCATGCTGCGTAAGTGCTCATGGCGCCGTGGTCAGGTTCATGCTCACAGCTGGATGGGGTTGGGTTACCAGGGACTGCATGCTCCAGCAGAGGCCAAGGAGCTTGGCTTTCCCTTCCACTACCAGGCTCATTCCTGTGAGCCCTGGCTGCTTGGATTTGGGAAGATGATGTGCCTCTCCTGCTGGTGGGGCTGGTTAGTGAGCCTGGGAGAAGCTGGGGAGAAGAGAGACCCGAGTGCTAGTTGAGCTGCTTGTCTGCTGCTCTGTGCAGAACCTGAGAAGCTCTGACTGATGTGGCGTGGAATGAGCACTTGGTGGAGTTTGTGCAGCTTTGCAGTGCCAGGGCTTTACAGTGTTAGCAAATACACGTGCTGCAGTGTGCTCAGCCTGACTGCTCAGGCTGTTTTGCAGTTTCTAGATGTGATGCCTGAATTCTTGCCACATTCTTTCATTTAATGAAAAATTTTTAGTACTCTTGGACATGGCTCAGTGATCATGCTCCTCTTACCTGCTCATGTGCTGGCCCAGCATGGCCAGGTTTCCATTTACAGTGTTTGTTACAAAATGTTTTTGTTAATTCATCCATCTGATGAATATGACCTTGTATTTTTTTAAACTTGCAGGATTAATAGTTTTAGCAAGGTAAAGGGAAATTTGAGATTATTTAACTTGCAAGTTTAGAGAAAAAAAGTGTTTAAGGTTATTAAAATTTGTTGAAGGGCAGCCTTTCAGTGCCTAAAGGGGCTCCAAGAGAGGTGGAGGGGGACTTTGGACAAGGGAATGAAGTGACAGGACAAGGGGGAATGACTACACACTGACAGAGGACAGGGTTAGGTGGGAGATGGGGAAGAAATTCTTGACTGTGAGGGTGGTTAGGACCTGGCACATGTTGCCCAGAGAAGCTGCCCCTGGCAGGGGCTTGGGACTAGATGGTCTTTAAGATCCAATTTAACCAAAACTATTCTGTGATTCTGTGAAATGCTAAGAAGAGTTGAAAAGAAAACCTTGACTCTGTGAAGTACAAGGAGTTTGGGCAATAATACAGGGTTTGTATTATCATGAAGACTGCATTTTACATATAGCTGTTCAAAAACCCTACATATACTTTTTAAAAACCTCGCTGTCGATCAGCTGCCCTCTGTCTAACTCTGTCTTTCTGGTCACTGAGGATCTCTGGTCTAGAGTTCTTTCTGCTTTCTCCTGAGTAAACCTGATTTCTAGATTAAATGACTTCTGTTCCAGGAGGTGATTACCTGAGAGATTAAATTCTCTGTATGTAGAGAATGGTGTTGATGACTTGGCAGGATTTCAGCTAGAGGCTTGCTGCTCAGTGCTGCAAACCTTTTTGTTGTTAATTTCTTTGCTGAAAAATTATCAAACAGTATTTCTATCCCATTTTTTAGAAAGGGCAGTAAATTGCTTTAGCGACTTTGTTACACCATGGAGAAGGAATACTTGATTACTCAAGCGGCTCAGTGGATATTTTGACTGAAACTCCATCTGTCAGTGCAGAAATTGATTCTATTTTTAACAACTTGAGACACTTTTCAGCAATTATTGGGCTAAGTTGCTTATGAGGGGGTATTTTCATGCACTGCTCTGGACCTTCTTCTGGGTGAGGTTTATGTGTTGTCCTCTGTGGGTACTCTTTATTGTCTTACAACAGCTCTTTTCAGCTAACCAATGATAGTTGTCATTAAAAATGTGTAGGAACACTCCAGTCAGCAAGCAGAAAACAACTAGGTACTTTTGGAAAAGTTTTACTGCCTACTTTGAGGCTGGGTTTTGGGATGGGGAGAGTCATGGGGCAGTCAGGACAGAGAAGGTGGGACAGTGAGCGCTGCCTGTCAGTACATCCCTGCTGTGTTTGTGTGTGATTCCCTCTGTGACAGCATTGCCAAGGACTGCACAGCTGGAAAAGAGAGATGGTGCTTTTGGTGGGATTTGCTATATAACTCCAGCTATACTCTTTAGCTGCCAAACACTAGTGCCAGTGAGCTGGGTTAGTGAAACATGCCCTACTGGAAGTGTTTACTTATCTTGGGTGATGTTACTGAATGGTCAGGGAATGGCTCTGGCAGCAGCTGTGAGCAGGACAGCGACACAGAGCCGGGATGGCTGGACAGGTGCTGCGTGGGGGGGAAGGAGCAGCCATGGGCCAAGGGAGACCCTGCCTTTGCATTTGTTTCTAAGATATTGATTAGAAGGAATGGAAGCTAATTGCCATAGCAACAAATTTCACTCTTGCCCCACTCTTGTGTGCTTGTTAGTTTGGGTTATGTTCATGGCACAGCCAGGCAGCCTCAAAGCCTTTTGGAGCAGCCCGTGCAGAGAGCGTTTGTGTGCACAGGGAGCTGTCGTTGATGCAGGTGGGGTTTTGCTGTCCTGGTGGGCAGTTAGTGCCTGGTGTCCCAGCCAGGCTGATGACGGTCTGGCAGGACTCTGCAGCTGTGAATGCTGTTTAATGGTGATTTGGGGAGCTGACCCAATCTGTGTGGCCTCATTGTGACCCAGGTGGGACATTGCCGTCCATCTCAGTGGTCATCAAGACCAAATATTAGGCAGAGCCTGTGTGGTGAGTTGAGACTAAGAATGAATGAATGTGTCTTGGGATCAATGCATTATTACAGTAAACCCTAGAAATGTACCAACCTGAGTTACACCAGAGCCTCCTGAATTTTTACCAATTTTTTTAGAACATGATTTCAGTTAACTTAGACTGAGACAGGTGAAAATTTTAAATTTTAGTGAAGAAAAAAAAAAGTGATGGTCACAAGAAAAGACTTGCATTCCAAATATTCAGCAGGATAAAAGCTTAAACCACTCTGAAGGGAAGAAATAATATAATAATTCTGAAGCATTGTAGGGTTATCAGCAAGCTGTCCACTATGGTGACTTCTGCAAAGGTTCGCACTCCAAGTATGGATTTAGAGCATGTGAGTCCTGGAAGTACCTGTGCTCTTGCAAGGCAAGAAGAGCAAGAAGATAGGACAAGATTCCTTTTAAAAACTGGTAATAGTTACTGATCAGCTGATAGGGACTGCTCTCAGAACAAAAGGTATGCTCACTACCTAAACTGGAAGTGCATTTATTTCCCCAAACTGTAAGCCCAAGTGAGGTAGCAGTTAAGTCAGAAAACCAAGCTCATGTTTTGGCATTGGGGGAGGGCAGAAGGAGGAGTACAAGATTTGTCCTTTTAAAAACCATCTCTTGTTGTTAACAATTTTTTTAACTATTTCTGCAGTTCTTGCAACTTTTTCATTGTCCTGTCTCTAAAGAAGGCCTTTGCAGATGTTGCTATTTAGCGGGGCTGCTGGCTAGATGTAGGACTCAACAGTGGGAGTGGTTGGCAGATGGGTGTTGGGGAGTGCGACCTGGTGGGCCACCCTTGGGAGAGCACGTGACAGAGCAGACTTCCCCTGAAACAGCACCGTCATAATCAGGTCAGATTGCTACTAAGCAGATAATTACTACAGCTCCAGAAAGTATACTCACGTAGCTTATCCGTGTTTGTGATCTAGGAACCGTGAGGGAAATGCAGTGGAGTGTCTTTTAGACTTGGTTTTCACCTCTGCATTTCTTGAATGACCACAGTAGAGTCAGCCAGGCTGATTAGTAATTAACAGAACATAATCTGTATGAAGACATGCTCAGTGAATAAATTCACATCTCTTTAACTTTCTTTTTGAGGCTAGATCTGTTATGAATAGATGGTGAACACAGTTGTCTACCTGCAAGGCAGTACCCTGTGAGAGGACATTCTCTCACTTCTTCTTCCCCAGAAGAATACATTGTCTAGACCATCACCCAAGGGTTTTCAAAACGTATAGGGTCTGTTTACTGTGCTTACTCCAGGCATGTAATATATGCCTCATCTTAAAGTGTTTCCCCTGGATCTTGCTTGGGATCTGTTCAGGACCTTGTGCTTTGTGGCTCTACATGTGGTTTCCTCCTGCTCCCCTGGAGAGCCTCCTGTCTGTCCTGCTGGAGGGATGGAGCAGGTGCAGTGTGGTTTTTTAGCTGTTTCCAGTCTGACAGATCCTTCTGTTTTTCTCTGGTTCCTGACTGGTACAGGGCACCTGCTGCAGGATACCAGCCAGGTGACGGGTGTTCATCTATCTCACACGGGACTGCACAGTGCACAAGGTGTCTGTGCCCCCTTCAGCAGGGCATGGGTTGGATTTGTCTGCAGTTGACTCCTTAACCTGTAACAGGAGCCTCAACAATCTCCTCTGGCAGGTTGCAGAGGAAGAGATCTTGAGGTTGCACCTTGGCCCAGAGCTCTAGAAGAAGTGTAAAGCACATCCTTCAACTCAGCAGTATTCCCCTTGAAATAAAACGTGAGGTGTTTTCCTGTTCAAGAGTATATTGGGGTTTTGCTTGTTTTTTTAGATAAACTTCCAAGACGGTTGCCAGCTGAGCTATTTTGCTTTTTGATTTTATTTTTCTTCAGAAAACTAAACTCTCACTTGAGATGTGTTCCTGACAGGGTCAGGGATGAAGTATTTTTAGCAACCTCGGTGGCTCTGCTTGCAGTGCATTCATGCCTCGCTTGTTCAGGGTTGCAGTTGCTTTTTCAAACACGCATTTGGGGCTCCTGCCAAGACACCCAGGGCACCAGAGCGTCGTGTTACAAGGTCCTGCTTTGTGCAGGCAGAGCTCAGCCCGGCAGGGCTGGGTCTGGGCTCTGCCAGCATAGTGCTATGGTAGAGTGTGTTTGGCCAGTGGAAGGGTGCTGGAGTTCACACTGCATGCTGCCCTTGCCTCACACTCAGCACGGAGAACTTGCTGCCTGCCTCTGGAACCATACATCCTGGGGCTTTCTCCTTTTTTAGATGTCAGCTATACTGGGGTTGTGGATGTGGCTGGTTTGCTAGGCAGAGCCCTGGGTCACCACTGAACACCCAGGCTCTGCGTGTCTGTTTGCTGTTGCTGATGCTGCTGGAGTTTGCTTTTAAAAAATCCGTCAGCAAGCTGCTGTGTGTTGTGACACTGAGGGAATGAAATCAAGTGTCTCCTGTCCATCCTCTCATCAGAGTGATTTAGGTTTTTTTCTGCTGCTGTTGCTCAACAGCAAGCAATGTTTGTGGCCCAGCTTGTGCTCAACATTAAAATAAGGAAACCCGCTTGCGCTGCTGAGATGCTGGTTATGTTTTAAATGCTTGATCTGTTCTGGATGTGGCAGTAAAAAATGTGCATTGTGAGACTCCCCATGAATGCAAAGAATCTGTGGTTTGAATGGTTTAGTGATTAGAAAATGTTTGTAATACCAGAAGTCCGTTTCAGGAGTATGGTTAACGCTTCTCCAGTTATGGTGATTTCTTCCAGGGAACTTTGAGGACTGGCTTCCTCATGGGAGTCCTGTGCAAAGTCTTCTGGAATTTGTTCCAAACAGCACAGAATGTGGAGAATTTGTCAGAAAGTGCCATGTACAGATTCAGTGAACAACAGGGAATATGAACAGCAGACGAAACGTTTCTAAGGTTTAGTAGTGTTCAAGACCTGTTAAGCATATAAAGGCTGCATTTTATCAGGACAGTAAGACAGTTCTAGGAAGCTCCCTGTTCTTCAGGAGAGAAACGTGCTGGTCTTTGAAAATCTACCTGCATATTTCAATGGAAATATTTTGGTCAACTAAAATCGGATGTTTCATGAAGAAAACAGTGGTGAACCCCCCAGGAGCTCCTTCCGCTTGGTGCAGAGGAAATCCAGTCCCTGCTGGGATTGCTGCTGTCACCAGCGCTGGTTTGAGCTCCCTGTTTTCGCCCTCCTGTCGCCTGTGCATTGGCTCTGCTGGGTGCAGGCTTTGCCTCCTGTGCGGGTCTGGCAGTGGCGGGATGGGCCCTGTCCCGGGCTGCAGCAGGGCGTGGGCCGCGGGTGTCCCTGCAGAGCCGGCGCAGTGCCATGCGTCGGGGCCGCTCCGTGGGGATGGGATGGGGAAAATAACACTCTGTGTTTGGCCTGAGCACGCTCCTTCTCAGAGGACAGAGCTGCATTGTTGGGACAAAGAAATGTGAAAATACTAAAAGCATTCAAACTATTTTCTTTTTATTTGGGAGCCTTTTGTGGAGCTCTGCAAAGCAGCCAGCCCATTGTGTAGAGCCACTGGCAGAATTCAAAGGTAAGCTGGGAGTAGAAGGAACACCATAAGCTTTATGGATTTTTTGCTGCTTACAAGGAAGGGTTCTTATATTTTTATAGGGGACATTATCAGTGTCAGGCTAAGATGCCTGGATACATGTTGACTGATCTATTTAAAAGGAAAAAAATATTTTTAGTCAATCTGATTTCAGGAGGTTTATGGTACATACTCTATTTCAATGACTAATACTTCGATTTTAAAAATTCAGCTTTCTTGTGTTGCCATCTTAGCTGCAAGTATCTGGGACTTCAATACCTCTCAAACAAAGCCAGAAAGGATCAGATTTTCTGCTCTTCATGTTCCAGCAGTTGAAGGAAATATGGGTTAAAGGGAAGAGGTTTCACTTTTATGCTGAGAGGAGAGCTGTCAAATTCAATGTATCCAAGCCACCTTAGTGAGTGTAAGGCCTCAGGTATATTATTGGATTAATGAACAAGCCTGTGTCAGTAAGCTGCAGTAACCCATCACGTCCTGTGCTTGCTGCACGCTTTGGGCTCATTGCAAGGTAGAAACAAAACCTTCAATCTTAGAGCCCGCCTCGCGCATGCGGTGCCCAGGATGCCCCACGTTTGCAGGTACAGTGATTGACACACAGCCAGCTCCGTGTGCCAGTGTGGGTTTGTGTTGACACTTTAATGAAGTTCAGTCACTGAATGGCAAAATTCAACCACTAAGACAGTTGCTGAAGAGTGAGATGTTTTTATGGGTTTGAACTTTGGTCGGTTTTATTTTTTTTGTTATATTATTTGGTTTTATTTTTTTTCTAATATTTTAATGAGATGAAAATATGAGAAGGTAAAGTTTTACAAAAAGCTTTACATGATAACCAGAAATAATCAATTTGATTTACAGATGCGTAGCAAAACTGAATACTGGAAAGTAAAATTCTGTTTGAAGAAAAAGCAATTTCAACCACGGCTGTGTACCTTTCCAAGTTGTCATTGGAGAAAACAGTGCATTAAGACTAAAAGAAATGTGTTTTTTGGGGAGTGTGTGTATTGTGTATCAATATTGTGCATCTAACAATGCAGTTAGACTTACATATCAAGCACTGTGGTGATGCTCATGCCAGCAATATGGAGAAATGACAAACCAAGTCTTCTTGGAAGTGTTCCATTTCATCACTCTGCAGTTTTTAGGTTGCTTTATTGATAAACTTAATCCTTTATGCAGACTGGGCATTTTGCCCTGATTGTGGTTTCTGCTGAGCCGGAGCCATGTTGAATAGTGTGCTAAGTGTCTTTATTTTTAATTTTATGTATCATGAAGGAGGAAGATCATGTTTTATATGCAGATTTCTAACAGATTAACCAATTCATTGCTTATTAAAAAAACAAGACTAGAAGTGTTTAAAGCCCATGCTGGAGGTCTCAGGTCTGCTGTAGTCTAACTGTTTTCTCCTCACTTTCCCTTGTGGCTGGAAGCAGATCCCAATGATCATGAAGCAGCAGCCATTGGTGAGCCCTCATCTGCTAATGCCAGACCGAGGTGTAGGCAACTATCTTGGACTTGACAGTTTTTCCTGTACCTGGAGAAATGGAAAGGAAAGGAGACAGGACCGGAATTTAGTGCAGTTTTGCATGTCCTTTGGATGTAATTCTTTAAAGTTCCATTTTGTGTTTGGAAGTGGAGTTTAATCAGTACTAACAGATTGAAGTGAGGCTTTGGATCATCACATGAGTAGCTGGAATAGACAAACTGTTTAGTCTCTCCTAGAGAGAGACTAGGTTATAAATACTGAGAAATCCATTTCTAACTAGACATCATTTAACCATGTATACAGATCTGGTCTAGTAGCAATCTGGCAGGCAGCAGCTGGATTTCTTTCATTATTACTGTGGGCGAATTGACTTGATGCAGGAGTGATCACAAGAATGCCCTTGGAAAATGTCCTTGGTGTTGATACCTCCTGAAGGGTGACCTGCCCATCCCATGCAGCCGTTCCCTCTCCAACATGGTCCCTGGGGACATCTACTGAGTGATAGCTGCTCTGGCTGTGGGCTGCCCTTGTTGGTACCCCAGTTCTGAGCTGCATTGTCTCAACCTGCCACGGTCTTTCCTTCAGACTCACAGTGGTGGTTTTGTGCTGAACTGGTTATGAAAATTCCCATCAGTATGGCTTCACTTCACATCAGTGCTGTGGGATGTGGGATTTATAAATCAACCTTTCTCTCTCTCATTTCCCCACTCTCCCCCCTCCCCCTTAAGTACTAATGGAAACATTTTTAGTACTTCTGGACACAGGTGTGGAGAAAGGGAAGGCTGTTTTTCTTCTGGTGATTAAAACTGGGGCAAGAATCTGTGACTAGTAAAAAGAAAGCAAGTCCTGTTTAGAGCATCCTCTGAGGGAAATCTGCAAAAGACAAATATAGTCAAAACTGGCTTTATTCCAATGGTTGTGTACAGAGTAGGGGAATTCCAGCTCTGTGTGGTGACTTTGAAGTCTAGGATCTTAAATTAGAAGATAAATGTTAAATAACGTGTTAGCTTAAAGTGCTTCTGGCCCAAATGGTGCCTCATACGATTAGGCTATTGCAGAATTTATGATCACACACAGGTTCATAATTTGTATATGCCAGCAGAATGTTCAGGTGGCTTCAGCCGTTGTCCTGGGCAGTAAGTGTGGGAGCAGTCTGGTGGGTTTCAGTTTGGGGATTAGTATGGATCAAGACCAGGGATCTGTGACTGGGGTCTTGCAGCTGTGCAGGAACTTACTAATCACCACAGAATTAAGCAGGAAGCCTTGTGTAAGAGGCCTCATATCACTGAGGTTATTGATCCAGGAGTGCCATTGGGATATTAAGTCTTCACTGGTTCTACAACGTTCTAGTCAATAAAGGCAATTTGGAGCCTGAATTTGCTGCTAGTTTCTCACTCTCTCACTTAATGTTTTGCATTATTAATATTTGGCAGCATTCAGGTTTTTCCTCATAAATTAATTTAGCCGCTGCTGTATTTTTTCCCCAAAACCTTTTGGTTTTAAGGTGTCCTGGAAGGAGTTCTCATCTTGTTACAGGCGTCATATGAACATCTAATCTCCATAAGTTTTTAAGCTCCATCAAAGCTCATTTGCCCCCACCCCTGCAATTAGTCTTCTTTCCAGTTTTACTAACTTCAGGGAAGAAATACTCTAGAATGTAAACAAGCTAAAAACTGCCCCTGCTGCATCCCCATACTGAGAACACTTATAGCAGGGAAGGGTGCTTAGTGCTGCATCCCTTCCCTGCTCTTCTCAGTGCTGGCTCAAGTTAGGAGACTTCATTCTTGGCTGAGGCACTTCGAATGTCTGTGTTCCCCCACGTAGCTGGGGCTTGATGCCATCATCTGGCTCCAGCTGCAATGGCCGCTGTCTCCTGCTGTTTGAGGCTGTCACAGAAGGGAGGTGAGGGTGGCAATGCTGCAGGACTTCCTGCAGCAGTGAGACCTGCACAGACTTGCTGCTGGATTGCAACATGCCAGAGCTGTTTGAGTTTTGTTTGCATGGAAGAGTGGCTGTTGTTGCTCTTTTTATGATGTTTTTATTTATTTGTGGGTATAGAAGTCTCCTTTTACAGCATGGAACACCAGTGCTCTGTTGCCATACGAACTCACTGAGGAAAGCATGGGTTCCTTTTGGATGAGTGAGACAGAGTCCTCTTATTGGTGGTGAAATTCAGCCTGGTAGGTTGGGTTTGGTTTTACTGCTCTGTAGCAATAAAACTTGTGAAGGCTCTCTGATTATATTAAGTAGACTAATGAGCATATTTTCATGGATTTGTTTATTGCTTTATATGGTGAAATTATCTATCTGAATAGTAGTAAAATTCATGTGAATCAGACTGGGTTGTACCCAACATCAACTGCTTCCTAAATAAGTCTAATGGCATTCTTTCTGCACAAGCAATTTCACCACCTTTCCCTCTCACTCCTATTAAGTCAGATCTACTGTTGTTAACAGAAGAAATATCTTGGGCATCTGGAGGTTTCTCAGTAGAAATACTGCTTTTTGAGAGGGAAATCTGCCAAATGAATTTGAAACAGCTCCTTGTAAAAGAGACTTTCTTTTTTCTTTTTTCACTAAATTTCTTGCTGTTTTGTTAGATTGTGATTCCAAATCCAGTGTGCGCTCTGAACTTGTGCAAGAATAGAAATTATTCCGTTTCTGCATTTAGCCTGGACAGTGGTTTTTTAGCAGAGATTTCTCACTAGACTCTTGCAACAGGGTGGATGCCTCTTGGCCTGGTTCTTGCTCCGTCGCTCTGGGGCGCAGCGGATGGCGTTCTCTGCAGTGTTGTGCAGTGTGGTCAGTGCGTTCGTGATGAGACTCTGCTGCACACCCTGGACGAGTGGGTGAACACAGAGATGGGGCAGATGTGGCCTGGGATCCTCGTTTGGTACAGGTCAGCGACTAATATCAGTGTTCCTGTTTAAGAGCCTCTTTTACAGCTTGAATGTGTTTGTTAGTGTACTCAAAGTCAGAGAATATCAATATCTAGTACTCCCATAAGTTGATAAATTTTTAGAGACCCTTTTACCATTTAACCCTGAAAATAGCCACAGAGAAATAGTAATGCAAATGTCAGTTGAATTAGATTTCCTGAAGTTTCTGGGGTTTGCAGTCATTTTCACGGCAGTATGTTGCAGTTTGGAATCCATGATGTGGTCAGTTGTGGTAGTCTAGTTTTCATTCGGGTTCTTTGCACATCTTGGCCTTGGTTACTGCAGTGGTGCTTCCTGGGCTCTTCCCAAGGCGCAGACGCACCGACAGGTGCGGCTCTGAGGCAGCCGGTGCCGTGGCGGAGCACAGCAGAGCAGGGTGGGAGCGGCGCTGCTGACAGCAGTGCTGGTACCTGCTCCTTCAGTTCCCCTCTGCGTGGTCCAGGTACACCAGGCACCTGTCAGCAATGGGGGATGGGGACTGCAGGTGACCCAGTCACAGAAGTGCACCACAGACTCTTCTGAGATCCACCTTCCTTTTGCCTTTTCCCTCATCCGTTGTCCTTCATGTCCTGTTCTCTGACGTCATAGAAATGACCACAAAAATGCTCTTAGGGCTGTATCATTTAACGTCTCCGCCCCAACATGACTTGTCTCCTTCATGAATCAGATGTTACCTCTCCTGTTTTGTGGAGTGTTTTCATTCTCAGTCCCTGTTCATTCTAAATGGTCTGTACAATGCACTTGCCATTTCATCATAATGCTTTTTCAGAAGTGCTACCTGACCTACCAATATAATTTGAGACAATGGATTTTCAGCTGTTCTTCCTCTAATTTTGATTCTTACAGAACACGTTTTTCGGTTTTAATTCCTCTTATCTTTTTTCCTAATGAAAACTGGATTTTGCACATAGGAATATTTTCTTCCACATTACCTGTGATTTGAGTCAGTCAGGAGTTTCTCCTCTGTTACATTCCTGAAATTTATATTTTATGAATTAACATTTCAGTGCAGAATTTTTTCACGTTACCTGTGCATTACTGCAAGTGAAGAAAACTATTTAAGAAAAACACAAACCTACCAAACCCTAGCACTATGATGTCTGTCAGAGCCTCAGTCATTGCCTCAAAGGGACAGACATAAATTAAAATGGGAAAGTTCAGTCCTTGTATTGATACTGGTGGCAGACATGCTGCAGGATTCATGCAGTGGGGAACTCCTCAAAGACCACTCCATTCCTGTCAGGTGTGGCGGTTCCTGGTATTTCAGCCTTGGGAATGTGCACAACCTTGCATACTCTGAATACAATGGTTCTGAAGATCCCAAACTTAGATTATATATGGCTTGTCTTTGGATCATCTTGTCTCTGTCCTGGGTGAGTGATGATATTTGCTACAAACAGAATATCAGTGAGACAAAGAAGAGCAAGGGGAGAAGTAGCCATGGGGGTGAGGGTGGCTTTTTATAAATGAGTCCAAAGGAGTGGGGCTGGGTGGCATAAGGTGCTGTGGGTCAGAGCTGTCAAACACGGTGATGAGCCTTTGCTTTACCTCTTCAAAATATGATAGTAAAACACATTTTCTTTGACAAAGAAGTTGAGGATAGGGGATAAGAGGTACTGAGATTTCTTCTTGCCCCAGAGTAGACTGTGGTAACAGTGCTGTGCTGGCTCTGTTGTGTACTGGAGTCCTTCTGTGACAAAATTAGAGCTTCAGCCTCCCAGGAGATCACGCTAATATTTGGAAAATTTTGTTTAGTAAATATTAAATAGCAGTGTTTCAGCACTGCTATAATTAGAGCTTATAGTTTATAGGTGGATTTATGTCCTGCTGTGCATTTTTGAATCTCCAGTGTCAATTCTGCTTGGCCTTTGCTCCCAGGTCTGTTACGCTGTGTTGCTGAGGAACAACTGTGTCACTTAGACTCTATTGATCTGCTTCTGATTGGCTGTCTGTTATCCTGAACTATTTTTGTGGCTCGAAGGTATAGTTTTAAAAATAGTGTCAGGCATTGCACAGCGCCTTGGAAGCCCTGTAGCTTTAAATCCCGTGTCCTGGTCCTGCTGCGAGCCTGGAGCAGAGCCCCCCACCGAGGAGCGCGGAGCCTGGCCCGGCACTCAGCCATGCTCGCCCGGCGGCGGCGCTCGCCCGGCGCAGCCAGGGCTCGGTCTGGCCGATGGCCGCGGCACTGCCCGGGCAGTGCCCAGCGCCGGGGCTGCCCATGGCTGCACGGTGATGTTTATGTGGTGCTGCTGTACCTGCGTGTGCTGTGAAAGGGACTTCCGCGAGCCCACCAAGGTGAGGAGGCCGTGGGGGAACAGTTGTAGCTGTCATGTTTGGCTGTTTTATTTAAATCTCCAGTAGAACTTGACCTCATTTTGTGCATCAGGCTTGGAAGCACTGCATTTTTCTGCTGGGCACTGCTGTTGAATTTCAGTGGTTTTCAAAGCTTTTCTTTGCTTTTAAAGATGGGAAGTGCAAAAAGGCTCCTGTCTGAGTGAGTGTTGCAGTCCATAAACAAGATCAAATGTGATGCTTCTTTTTGGGGTTTTCTGTTTTTGTTGTTTTGGGGTCTGGTTTGTCTGATACAGTGAGTGATGAGAGAGGTGGGAGATGCAGATGCAGCCCAGTGTCAGAGAGTAGTTTTGCATTGGTAGCTTTTTTAATGTGACCTCTTGTTTTGCTGTTTTTAGCTGTGCAAAATGTCTTTTGTCTTTTCAGGAAACTGTAGAACCCTATTCTTCTCCAGGTAAAAAAAGAGTAAGTGTGCTGCCTCCCATAGACCCAGTGACCTTCAGAAATGATTAAATATTTTTCTTCTGTTTCATTGAGCTGTGTAGCTCAGCACTGCCCTTTTTCAGTCTGAGTTAACAGTAAACTGTATCTTCCCCTCCTCCTCCATTTATTAAATACCAAAGAGAGACAGTAAGGTCTTTGATGCTCTGATCTGCAACGCAAAATAGAAGCTATTTCTCTTTGAATTGTTGCAGTTAGCTCTCCCATGCTCTGTGGTCCAGTGTTTGAGGAAAAAAGAAATCTGGGATCCAAACTGGTTTTTTGCTATAGCTGATGGTTTACCTCAGGTCTGTTACAGTCTGCAGAAGACATGGTTGAGAGGCTGAATAGTATTCCTGTTGTGTTTGAAACACATATGTCTAATGCATTTATTTAATTAGCTCAGATTTTCCCAAAGGAAAGTAATATCTTCTGTTTGTGTACTTTGTCTCACTGCATTCATTAGTCTTCATAATAAAAGTGACACACAGGTGGCTCTCAGGAAAAATGCCTGTTGCTGAGTTGCAGAGGTACAGACTGCAGTGGTACGGGGCAGCAGGAAAGCCCAGGAGGTTACAGATGTTCCACATCCGAGGTTGGTAGATCTGTGTGTTTTGCATCTTGTCACACCTAACTTCAGGCTACTGCATCACCTCTTGAGAGCTGAAGAGAGGAGCAGTGAGCACAGGATACCATGTTCTGTGCTCTCTAGGCCAAGTCAGGGTAGCCTGAACAGCTTTCTACCATGTGTTGAGGAGGTGCTGCGCTGAGGGCTGTCTCTAAATGGAGTTCTCAGTGAGTTTTCTTAGCTTTTGCAGGAATACTGAAAGCAGCATAGTGATTTCAGTATTTACCTAATTCAGTGTTCCCTGTGGATTTCTGGACAAGTGCCCTGTTGCCTGACCCTGCCAGGTGCTCGTAATGCCTTGCATGCGTCTTCCTCTCTGATGTCTCATTGCTTGCTGTTCTCTTCCAGGTTTCCGAAGGCGTCCGTGCCATGTGCCAGCGGCCCTGAGGAGGGCATGTTCATGGGCTGAAGGGACTGCCCTTGCTTACAGTGTCTTGTCCTTGACAAGCTGTGTTTGCCACTTGGAGTGATCTTAGAGATTTAGTTGGTGCTAATGCAGGAGCACCTGCAGCACTTGGAGAAAACAAGCTGCTTTTGAACAAAGCAGGAGTCTGAAGCAGCTATACTGCATAGCTATGACAAGTGTGATCTTAGCTGGTACTACGTGTATGTTGCACTACAAAGGCTTCAAATAAGGAAATATATCAAGAAATGCTCTATGGGAATGGCAAAGCAGTATATTCACAGGAAGCATGAATCTTGTTGCTTTGAAATACTTAGTATTGTATGAACTGTCGATTGGATAAACTTCAGGGAGGAGTTTTGGTTACGGTCACACTCTGTGTTGTTGTATCTGCAGAAAATACTACAGTTCAAAATAAAGGAATGAAGGAAGTGTAGGAGTACAGTTGCTGGACCCCTTTAGATTAAGCAGTTGGAGGGGATATGCATGTTAAACCTCAGCAGAGATGCATCCCCCAAAAAAGGGAGAATCTTTGCTTTCGCACAGGGCTGTTCTGTGCAGAAGGATCACACAGAGGCATTTGTCCTTCCAGACTTCAGACCCAGTTTGCTCCAATGCTTTGCAAGTCAAAGTTAACTTGCAACCATAAAATTAAACTCTGTTCTTTACAAATTAATATATAACATGCAATAATAATTTCTGTTCATCAGGTAGCAGCTTGAAGCATAAAAAACCAAAACCAAAACTGCTTTACTCTCTGGGAAGTATTAAGAAAAATTTTGTCTCTCAGGTAATGAGATGTGACTCAAACACTGGGGAAAATAGGATGAGAGAAAAAAGAATCAGAACCGAAGGAAAAAACCACACACCATTTTACTTAGTGACTTTCTTATAAAAGCTTGTATAAACATGTTTCTTAATCCACCCTCTTCTGCTGGTTCCTATACTTAACTTTTGCTCAGCTTTACCTCATTTCCTATACTTACTGTTTTAACTTCTGGCCTGATTGGCACTCCCCACTTGATTAGAAATCAGGAGCTGCTAAGATAAACATCCATGGATGTTATTTTGGCTGTATCTTTTGCTGTGTCATCCCTTATCACACCCTACAAGCTCTTGTGTATAATTCAGTTTTTTCCTATTTTTCCAATCAGATTGTTGTATCCATTCCCTTGGACTTCCCTCACCCTCAATGTTGCCCTGTTTATTCAGTCAACACCGATGATTTTCTGCTTGACTGATCTAGCTTTAGGAAACCATTACTGAATTGGGCCATCAAGCCTTACTTTTTTATGCTCAAAAACATATTTTCTCAAGATTTCAGTAATTTGAGGTCAAGAAGGTGATGACTTTGACAGCAATGCTGTTTAAAAGGAATTAAAGGGGCTGTAGGCAACCTCTTAAGGGAGACGTTACACTGCATTGTGTCAGTCCCTTCTGTCTCTGGGATGTCAGTAAGAACTTGTGGGCCAAGCCCACAAGTGCCTGGTCCCACATGTTCCAGTCCTGCTTGTGCCGTGTTCCTTGCCTCAGCCTACCACACTGGGCTGGTAGGCATCAGGGATGCGTGTGCCTGAACCACAGCCAGGAAAGGTGGAGGTCAGCTTTGTAGCTTCAGCTACCTCTTAACCAGTTAGTAAGTAAAACATTTGCTTCCTGAGAGGCAGGGGGCCCTGCCAGGTGGAGTCAAGCAGGGGGAATATGTGGAGCTCACTGAACTCCCCTGCGCTGATAGCAGGGTGCTGTGGGGGAAGCATCTGTGACCAGCAATTGCCTGCACTGACAAGGCTTTGCGGGAGCTCCCCTGTGGAACGTGTAGTGTTGGTTGTGACAGAAGCTGCCTCTGGTGCAGCGAGTATGAAGCCATGTGGCAGCAGCATGTTTCATCATTGCTCCCAACACTAGTGAGGGCTGCAGGTGAATTCTGGTCTGCTTTGGGAAGAATTTCTGCTGCTGACAGCTCTGAGGAAAAGACAGATGGCTGTTTTACAGCTAAACTATTTTTGGCACTTGATGTGGCACATGAAGTCACATCTCCATTTCATACTGAATTAGGTACAAGGCCATGGGCAAGTCACCCTGCAGCTGGCTTTACCAAATCCCAAATTGTGGTTGAGGGTTTGTTCGTGTGCCTCAGGCCATTGCTTGGCGGATGCTGCTCTTGCCATCAGTGCCAAGTGAAGCAGTGCCAGGTCACTTTTCCCTCCAGTGGTGTTTCTACTGTCTGTCTCGGGCCTGATGGTGAACCACATTTGGGAAAGTAGTTAAGAACATCCCCAAGCACCTTATCACTTGGTTCCCAGTGAGTTCGCAGCTTGGCTCTAGAGGGAGCTGCTGACCTGTCTGTCCCCAGGCTGTGCCAGTACAGGGTTAGGCAGGGAGCTGCTTGGCTTGGACGCCCCTAAAGAAAGTTGCACGCAGGGCGCTCCAGCAGGTGTGAAATGTTGCCCCTTTGTGTTGGCCCACAGCCCTTCTGTCCGGAGCAGGGACCCGCCCTCTCCCCTCTCTCCAAAGCGGGCCTGTGGGGCTCTGGGTTGGCAGATGTACCATTAGTGCATTCCTGTTGCAGCAGTCACCACTCATGACTGTTTAACTACTGTGAGTAAGGTGTAAAGCCATTTCCTCTTGATGTTAGTGTTGGTTCCCTGCTCAAGCTGTTGTCTGAGGCAGGCAAAGGCATTGTACTGGAATTTTTTCTTGGATATTTTTCAGAGTAGTTTTTTGCTTTTTGTTTTCTCACTGTTTTTGTTTTACCCATAACCATGGTGATCTTCCCACCATTTTGAGGGTTAATTGCCCATAGGCAGAAGTTGTATAACTTTTAGAAACCCCCATATTATAATCTAAACAATGAGCCGTGCTGTGAAAAACACACAGCAAGACTTCCTTGAACTGTCCATCTGTTTGTGTGCTTTCCTTAGCCAGGTTTAATTTGGATTTAGGAGCATGCTAGAGACAGCTCAGAACAGT
Source organism: Promerops cafer (assembly GCA_013398275.1). Taxonomy (NCBI): domain Eukaryota; kingdom Metazoa; phylum Chordata; class Aves; order Passeriformes; family Nectariniidae; genus Promerops; species Promerops cafer. Next base: position 409,776 of record VZSE01003956.1, on the reverse strand, counting down.
TTCTGTCAAGGATGACCATAGGTTTCTGCAGGTGAGTAGCTGGAGCCTGTTAAAAGGCAAAGCTGCTGCAGCTTCTGAAGATTCAGTCGGTCAATACAGTTTTCAGGATAACTGCAGTGTGTCACAGGGAATCACACTGGACCTGTTCTTTGCTTTTCCTTTTTCTTTTTCTTGACAGTAAATCCAAGGCAGATGTTTTGTAGAGCGGGAGCATGTATGCACCCTGAGCACTTGCTGAGGGAACGTAGAAGGTGGATTCGTAAATGAATCCACATATAAGTGAGCAGTTGTCTCTTGGGATGGTTCAGTGCAGCAGTATTTAGATCTTCTGTCTGTATTTACCTGAGAGATGAATGAACAGAAATATTCTCCCTTACATATGCTGTTGCACAGGATTTGTAATCATAGAAATATGCAACTAGAAATAAATAGTGACCCATAGAGTTGGTGATACCAGATCTGTGGCAATGTTGCAGCAGACAGACAGATACAGCTTTCTGTTACAGACAGATCCACAAATGTAGGATGTGGAAGTAGTATCTGGGAGATACTCAAAAGCTCTCTGGACATGGTCCTGGGCAACTACTGGCTCTTGGTGGCCCTGCCTGAGTAGGGGGTTGGACCAGGTGAACTCCAGAGGTCCCTTCCAACTCCAACTGATCTGTGATTCAGTAACAACCTTTAAAAAGCAAAGCATTAGAAAAACAGACTCTTAATTCTCGATCAGCTGTAGGTCATTAAGTGCTTATTGCATCACCCAAGTGGGTGGGGCAGGGGGGTTTGTGACACTTTTTTGTTTCCTTTGGGACTTGTGCTGAGTTGTGCCATATACAATGACTGTGTTGGATCCAGAGGAGCAGGGCACTGACTGGTCATGAGGCAGTGGGGCTGGTTGCTACCTTGACCCATGTGTTTCAAGAGTCATGTGCTGCAGGTGGCATGCAGGGAGGTGACTTGTGGCTGCTGATGGCATTTAATCTAATATGTTAAAGGTACCTCATAGTAATTTGTGATGTTTAACTATCTCTTCATTCTACCTGCTGGGGATTCTGTGTGTGTTTATTCAAATGTGCACTTAGGTGTTTTACTGCAGATCCAGCGAAGTGGGGCCTGAGGGTTCTGTTACTCTGCAGATGTGGTCAGGCACAAAGAATGGTGAGGTCTTTTCTCCCCTGTGATTTTTATTTCCTGTAAGGCATTAATTAGAGATCTTACTTACTAACAAAGCAACTCTCTTGTAACTGTCATCAGAGATTTTGAGTCTCTGCTCCTGTGCCTGCCTGAGGCTGGAGACCATCTGTCCACCTAGTGTGGAGGGGTTGGCCAAGTATGCCGATCCCTGCACCTGCCATGTGCTAATGATGCTGTTAATGAGTGGTGTTTCCAAACAGGAAGTCTAAAACCTATGACTTTCTATGAGTCTCATAGATTTTCTGCCTGTATGACTGTACTGCCTTCAACACAGTGGGAGAAGGAAGCAAAACAACTTCTGAATGTTTTCATGGTTAGTTTTAGCTGCCAGTCAGGTGTGCAGTCACTGGGAAGGTGATTAACCCCGGCACCTCAGGTGCTGTTAGCTCCTTTCGGGGGCTGTGCAGTCTCACTCTGAGCTCCCCTGTCTCACTCTGCCCTGTATGTGTTTGTTGTAAGTAGCACGACAGTTTTCAGTCACACTTGGCGAACTTCCAGGCTTCACAAGGGGAGAGAGGAGGAAGCAGGAGTTGCCCCCTTGCAGCAGGCTTGCTCTGAAAGCTGCTGTTTGCTTAGGCCAGCTGCCCTGAGCGTTTAAAAGCGACAGTCCATCTTCTTGGTGAATGACCGGTATATGCTTTTACTGGAGGAGTTTTAGGAGGATGAAATACCTTTAAAGGAACTGCTGTATTTAATCTTCAGCAGCACCAAAAGGCAGAATCATGAGGTGGTTTTTTGGGCTGTGTGCTGCAGAATAGAGACATTGGAAAGCTTGTACAGGAGGGAAAGCCTGAGAGCATTAACAGTTGAGAATTTGGTAAGATCTTGAGAGAGAGAAAGCATAAGGCCCTCACATGATTTCATCTGGTTTGTGGCATAATGCCAAGGCAGTTCTCAGTGTACCTCCTGGTGGGAGGGCACACAGCTCCCCTTAACTGGACTGTCAGATATAATGGAAAATTGTATTGCAAGAGAGATTGACTATTGAATTGTAACCCCTATTCTTATACAAGCATTGATCATTATAGTATTCAATTTACCAGCATCTTTTCAGGACAGATTGACCATCATCTCAAATTCAATAAGAAGTCATCAGCATTTCCCAGGGACCCAGTTTGTGCTAAGTCTTCCCTTTACAAAGCCTTGTCAATATGGACAAAGTACTTAAACTATCTCCGTTCTGTTCCAGAACTGCACTTTGCACAGCCTTTTCCTTTTGAATTGGAAAGAACCCTTTTTGTTATTTCTGAACAATATCCACACAGTTGGTAATTATAAAGCAATTATCCCAAGTTGGTTTATTCTATTACTGCTGTTCTAGTTCATTTTCTACCACAGGTGTAGGGAGATAACCTGGGCAGATTTGCTGAAGTCAACTGACTTTAAAAGGGGGGGAAAGAGGAAGTTTCTACCAAATTTTTCTCTCACAAAACTTGTGTCATGAGAGAAAGAGTGTACTATTAGTGTAGTTTATGGTAATTATCCATAGACACACACTAATTAAACCAAACCTGGAGTAAATTAAGCTGATAGAAACTTTTTACTGCAAAGTAACATTGAAGCCCCAGTAGTTCTATGACACTGATCTGTGCCGATTTCAGCTTAGAGCCTCTGGGCTGCAGAAGAACTGGTGATAAGCAGTTGTTTGGTTCTGGGACACCAGGTCAGTCCCACGCTCACTCACCCTTACCACTGCCCAGAAAAACATCAATTAGGGAAAAAAAAAAAGTTAAATTAAATTGTGGAAGTTTTGAATCAAAACTTTCTGGATCTTTCTGGTTTTCTTCATCTGCCATTAAATACTAAAATGTCATTGCTCTGGAGGTGATAGAGGTTGTTAAGAATGGATTGAGAAGCCCTTGGTTCATAATCAGTTAACAGTAACAAGACTGTCTTGGTGTGCTGCACAGACACTCTGTGCTGTGCTGCTCTTGGGGTGGCGGCTGGTTGGCAGAATTGCTCTGTGGGTGAGGCACAGACCAGCTGTGCCATGGGTGCTGGGTGATGCTCCCAGGCCAGGCATCCCCTCCACAGGCAGGGTCTTTATGTTCATCTAGGCCATAGGGACAAATCTGATCACTGACAGCCCTGGAAAACTCTTAATGAAATTACAAATTCCAAGAAGAGATGTCTTTACAAATGTGTATTACTTCCAAATGCATGTCCCTACATCTCAGAGACAGCATGTTCTCTGTGCAGTACTGATATCATGCATAGTGTTGGTCCTGCTGATTAATATTAATTCTTAGCACCAGTTTTCCATTGATCTGTCCAGACCTCTAGGGTTTCTACAACTGAACCCTCTTAAGAGAGCAGTTGGTATTTCAGGAGTCACAGCAGACCGAGAAATTATATTCTGGGGTTTCCAGCAGCTGAACTCCTCTAGAAAATGAATCAATTGCTTTCCCAGGTGTCTGGTTTTTCTATTGATGGGGTAGTGAACAGGGAACCCTTAGGGTTATGGGAAGGAGCCTGGCTGACCCCCGGCACCAGCCAGTGTTGCAGCCTGCGGGGTTTTTTACATTAAATATGAAATGATGAATCGAGAGAGAGGGTACAGTAAACTGTGACAGCATTTTTTGTTTTGTAAAGCGCATATTCACAAACACGGACGTGGTTCTGCGTCNGGGCCGGGCCGCGGCGGGCGCGCAGCCATGCACGGGCAGCGGGCGGGCGGCCGGCGGGAGCCATGCACGGGGAACGGGCGCTGCTGCCCCGCCGGGACAAGGTACGGCGGGGACCCCGCAGGCGTTCCTCCGCCGGAGGACCCACCGTGGTCCCGACCCGGGGCTGGCCGGGATCGGAGCGTGGTCGGCTCCAGGGAGGAACGCCCGGGTCAGGAGCGGCCGGTGCGGCCGCACCTGCCTTCCCGGTTCTTCGCGTGTTCGCGGCGGGTACTTGATTGGATTGCGCTGAAACACCATGCAACTTTTTTTGCTTTGTCCTTGAAACTCTCTGTTTTTCTCCCACTCTGAGACACCTGCTCGCAGGGTTTGCCGCGGCAAAGCGTGCATTCGGGTGCCTCTCAGGGTCCATTTTCCTGTTAAAAGCACTGACCGTAGTAGATCGGTTGTAGGTTTCACTGTTGCTGCTGTTCAGACAGGTGAAGCACTAGGAATGACTCGGGTGTGCTGTACTGTACAGTTAAACCGTGTGCCTTCTGCTCTCAGTTACCTTCTTGGTCTCTTCACTCTCTAGCTAGTTGAGCCCCTGCCCTTGTACTGATACCTTGGAGTGCTTGGTCTGCCAAGCTGAGGTGCCCTGTTGCACGTTTGTGCCTGAGTTTTGAATTGTTTGAGGCAATTAAGTGGAGTCAAGTATGAGAGGTTTTGGGTTTTTTTCAACTTTTGCTGGATGTCTGTAAAATATGTGAAGCTCTCTTGATTGATACTGTCCCCTGGGCAGCTGAAAAAAGGTACATTTTTTCAGAATTATATCCATTTGCCAAGTTGGTTGGCATAAAGAAGGAAAGCTTTTCTGTTGGTGAAGCTGCTGATTAGCACTCATGCTTCTCTCTCTCTCTCTCTCTGCTTAGATTGAGCGATTGGAAGTCAGCAGCTTGGCGCAGACCTCCAGTGCCGTGGCCTCCAGCACTGATGGCAGCATCAATGCAGACTCTGTTGATGGGACCCCAGATCCGCAGCGGACAAAAGTGGCCATCACACACCTGCAGCAGAAGATACTGAAGCTGACAGAGCAGATCAAAATTGAGCAAACAGCCCGTGATGACAACGTGGCAGAGTATCTGAAATTGGCCAACAATGCAGACAAGCAGCAGAGTGCCCGCATTAAGCAAGTGTTTGAGAAGAAAAATCAAAAGTCAGCCCAGACCATCTTGCAGCTGCAGAAGAAACTGGAACATTACCATCGAAAGCTGCGAGAGATTGAACAGAATGGGATCCCTCGGCAGCCAAAGGATGTCTTCAGGGATATGCATCAGGGTTTGAAAGATGTTGGAGCAAAAGTCACTGGCTTCAGTGAGGGAGTGGTAGACAGTGTAAAAGGTGGGCTTTCCAGTTTCTCCCAGGCCACACATTCAGCAGCAGGAGCTGTGGTTTCCAAACCCCGGGAGATTGCCTCCCTCATAAGGAACAAGTTTGGGAGTGCAGACAATATTGCTAATCTGAAAGACTCCTTAGAAGAAGGCCAGGAAGATGGGACAGGAGGCAAGGCTCTAGGTGTTATTCCGAACTTTCAGTCAAGCCCAAAATATGGCAGTGAAGAGGATTGCTCCAGTGCCACGTCAGGCTCAGTGGGAGCCAACAGTACAACAGGGGGCCCTGTGGGAGCTTCCAGCTCCAAAACAAACACTCTGGATATGCAGAGCTCAGGGTTTGATGCAATAATGCATGAGATTCAAGAAATTCGAGAAACACAGGCAAGACTGGAAGAATCATTTGAGGACCTTAAGGTTCGCTACCAGAGGGATTACACGTTGATAATGCAGACCCTGCAGGAGGAGCGGTACAGGTATGTGCTGTGGTTCTTCATTTGACAGTCCAATGCTGTGATTGCAAAGCACCAGAGTTGGGAATGGTAGTGCTCAGTAGGCTGTTCCCAGCAGCCTGATTCAAGTGGATAGTTCTGTGGTCTTCTCAGGACTTTTCCCTCCCAGTTCTGCCTTTTATAAATATTGCTATCTTGCTGCTCACCTCCCTCTCTGTACAAGAAGGAGATTGTAAGGAAAATGGTTATTTCAAAGTGTTTTCAAGATAAAAAGTGAAGCTGAAGAGGTCTAATAAGGTGTCCCAAACCCAGGAGTACATTGATGTACTTACTGTTACCAGACAGTGCTTTGCCCTGCAAAAAATCCTGAAAATGTTTGGATCAAAGCACATGACAGGGAACTAATGTGGACATGACTTGATCCTGCCTTCTCCAACACTCAGATCCATATCTACCAGATAAAGAAACATTCCAGCTTTCTTCAGGTTCTCTAAAAAAAAAGGTGGACTAGTTGCTGCAGTACTGCTGATCCCTGATGAAGTCACAACAGAGAGGTGACAGTGGCCTTCAGTAAGGCAGCCTGGCCAGCTGCCCCCACCTCCCTGGTGAGGAAAGCTACCCATGGAGAGGTGCTGAGGGAATACTTCCCTTTCCTTGCTGGATGGGAGAGGCTCTCTGCAGCCTGCCCTGTGCTGTCCAGCAGAACACCTGACATCCCCCCTACACATGCTGGGAGCAAGGGCTTGACTCCAGGCTCTGAAGGGAAGAGTTACGAGCTGTGCTTCTGCGCAGACAGGATTCCCAGACAGGATTCTTAAACTTTAAATAACAAATGCAAGGCCCAAGCCCTCGTTCTGGTGAAGGACAGTACGCTGTTTTCATGAAGTTCTTTATGGCCTTCATGACTTTGCCAGGATGTGAAACACAACCTGAAAGGCACAGCAGAGCTGCTGGGGGTGTGTACAGGCTTGCTGAAGTGCCATGTGCCACTTGCTGCACTGGTTTGTGGAGCACAACATGGAGCTGCCCTACAGCTCCTTAGACATGCTGATGCCAAATCATTGGAAAATCTCTGGAAAAGGCCAGCCTGCTAGGATCTGGTAGAGACAGCAGGCTCTCAGTATGCTTTGCAGAGCTTGGGCAAACAAAGCCAGACCAACACCACTTTCTAATCCTGCTTTGCAACGATCAGCAGTTTGACTGAAACCAGCAACCAGCACAGCAGCTTTGGTTCCTAGTGCCTCAGTGTCATCAAGTCATCCCAAAGAGATGTGGAGCTGGATCTTCTGCTCTGCAGCAGAGAGCTGCTGTTGTCTATTGCTGTGTAGGTTGTTGTTTCACACATACAGCAGCAGCCATTCATGGTGGAATGCTAAATGCAAGCACAGCACCGTGGAAGGAGTGGCCTGAAAGTACAGTAGCAGACCTTGGAGACTGATGTGTGCTGTCAGCTGAACGGGCAGGTTTTACTGCCCAACACCTCTGAGCAAGGTTCACGTAGGTCCGATACTAGCACACCGTGAAGTCATATCTGTCATGTGCCATTAACCTTTGCAGAGCACTCCCCTGAGGTCAGCCCAGACCCCAAGCACTAACCAAGGCAGCCTGGAGTGAAAAGCAGGGAGAATCTGCATTTGGCTTATAAAAGCTTAAGTTAGAAATTTAGACCTGTCATTTGGAATGTTAATGCAAATTAATTAAAGGTGTGACCTTTAAAGAGGACCAGTTAAACCACACTCAGGGCCCTTGTCATGTGGGTAACTGCATGAGCAAGAGCTCATGGGTTAATCACAGTTAGATGACTGCATGACTGTACAAATGTAGATTCTTGTTTTTATAGCTTCTGTATTTTGAACCGTCACAGTGATAAAAGCTGACATCACCTTAGAAGTGGAAGGTGACGTGATATGTCCAAGGGCATAGGGTGCTGCTGCCTTGGCAGGGAGGGGTGGCACCTGTTCCTCCAACTGGAACCCCTCTTGCTCCTCAGCTCTCTTCGGAAAAAAGCTAAAAGGGAAAGGAAGTTGTGGTTTAATGCTGGTAGGCTGGGGATTCAGATTAATCATAACTGGCTTTAAAAGTTGTCAATACCTTGTAACTCTGCTCTGTTTATAGGAAGCTTTCAAAAACAAACACAGAGTTGAGTTGGAGCTTAAAAAAAGGGTTTTGGAGAAGTCTTTTGCTTGTCAGGTGACACTGAGTGTTTGCATTGTACCTGGAGGCTGGAACAAAGAACATGCCATGGCATTTTCTCACCGGGTCTTTTTCCATTTCCTCTTTCTTAGATCGTCTACTGTTTTGCAGGTTCTGATCTTTTTTTCCCTGTTTGTGTTTGTGCAGTTTCTCTTTATCAGCCATGGCTTGCCTCACAGGTTTTCCATGACCTCCTTCATCTCCTCCCTCCTGTCTCCCTGCTTCCAAGAAATATTGTCTATCGCTCCATGTGGCTGCCAGTTTGCTAACCCTAGTCTCTTAGGCAAGGACTCACCTGTCCAGTTGCTCCAGTTCTCCCGCCCTGGTGCAGGCCTGGCAGCACCATGGTGAGGCCAGGGTGGGCTTTGCTGCCCAGCACGTGCTGGCCCTGAGCACTGCTCTGCTCTGCTGGGGCTGATCCACTGAGGAAGGAAGAGTCTGACGGTACTTGGCCATCATTGTTTTCTTCTGCACTGGGAGCAGGGGCTGAAATGGCTTGTTGTGAATCTCATTATTGGAAGGTGGAAGTTGTTTACTGATACAAACAGGTACTTTCTGTGCTATTGAGACTGAAATAAAGTTCCTGCTGCGTATTTTCATCTTGCTTGTCCCTTTAGGATCCTGTTTGTACATGGCAAAATCATAAGCTCACGTATTTGGAGTGTGGCCAGTCTAAGAATCCGGGTTGAAGAAACCCGACAGCCTTTGAAAGGGCATTTAGGTCTCCCATGCTCCTGTCAGAAGAAATCCTTAAGCCAAAAGGCTAGTCACTGGTGCTTCCATTTGTCCGGGTTTTAATGTAGTCTAATTGTCACACTCCAGTCTGTCCTCATGATGTGTTTTAAAATAGATGAAAGGAGCTAAACCTCTGAGGTCTGGGAGAGTTGGCAAGGCTGTTCTGGAGTGTGGCCGGGCAGTGGAGGCAGTGAGTTGGGCCAAGTTGGTGCTCACCCAGCCACCAGTTTTGGTGCTCAAACCATGCCTGCAAAGCTATCTGTCCTCCTTCCAGGGAGGCTCGGAGCTGGAAGTACAGAGAAGTGTGTGGGTGTCGTGAGCAGCTCATGCTTCCTGTCGGGAGCAAGCTCGGTCCTTCTTGTATCCTTCTAGGTAGAAGACTTGGAGCATACTACAAATAACTACTGGTTTTAGCTGTTTACTCCACTATTGGAAGCAGTGTATAAAGATGTATTTAGTGACAAATAAAGATTACATGAAGGTTTGTATGACATAGCTATAAAAAGGTCCATCTTGAGAGACATCTGAAGACAGGTACTAAACTTCACTCACAGTCTGCTGCAGATGTCTTTGTAGCATTAGTTTGATAAGAGTTTCTTTACTCACCATAGCACTGAGTGCAGATCAAATGTCTTTTTTTATCATATCCCTCCCTTCCATATGCTGTGTTAGCTGTGTATTTTGCAGCTATTACTTTAGAATGCCTTAAAGCTTTAAAAAAAAATGAGATGGTCATGATTGTTTCTGAGCCTTTTTCAGACCACTTCCTGATTCCCACGCAGTGAGCCTCAGAAAACATGTGGAAATACAACATGGCTATTTGAAATGAAGTGTTCCCATATCCCACACTTGAGCCAAGCACCCCAGCTATTCACTGTGTCCATAGGAACAGTTCTGATGATCTCTGTGATACTTGTGACAGGCAGCATTGGTCTGCTGCGTAGAGAAGTTTCTGGGCTGGAGCTGGTTCTTTTAAGGAGAAGTTTCACATTTTAGCTAGTAACAAAATAGTTCTTGAACTCCAAAGAGGCATTTTCCATACATGAAGTGAAGTGGGATTTGATTATTCAGGGCACTGCTATATTCACAGACAAGTTTAGTTTGTTCAACAGACCCTGGTACTCATGAATTAGAGGGATGTATTTCATCTTAACCCTCTTGACAGGTAGCCTATCCTTTTTATTTCTGTAATACTTCCACTTAAATGCAAACCAGCTTTCAACAGGGAAACCCTGGTTCTGAGCCCTGTAAGTCACACAAACCCCTCCTTGCTTTTTAAATTTGAACACCCAATAGAAAGCAGCTGGAAAAAATTAATTTTCTAAATTGTAGATATTGGGACAAGAAATGAAAAGAGACTGAATGGAGGATGTGTAATTTCAAAAATAAGTCAGGGTAGGTTAGTGGGGGCAGGGGTGTGTTTTTTAAAATAACCCAGTTCTAGCAGTTGCATGACACAATGAGTTCTGTAAGTGCAGGTGATTCTTGGATGCAAACTGCAGCAGTTGTGGGGTTGAGTGGGGAGTGAAGTGTGGGTTGGGAATGATCTGATTGTTCTGCAGTCTTTGGGGCAGGAAGATTGGAGCCAACCCTTCTGCTAATCATGTTCTGTTTAAACTCTTAACTATACAGATTAGCACGGTTTCCTTATGTTTCCTGTAGATTGAGGTAGTTTTGAAGTTATTAAAATACAATTGTTTCTTGTTAGAGAACAGGATTTAAGCTGCGTGGCAACAGCTGCTTTATGTGAGAGGAGGTTAAAAAACACAATCATGGTATTTTCAGAAATGCTTAAGTTTCTTTTTGTGTAATAAACACACTGGTGAATTTTGTAATATAGTAACAAACTGAATATATTTCAAGTAATTGATGCTGCCTTTGGGGCTTGGAGTGGGTTTAGTTGTGATTTTTTTGGTTGTTGGCAAGTTGTTGTTGGTTTTAAGTTGTCTTCATTAGCTGGTCTTTACATGGCCATTCCCTTGTCAGTCTTGGGAAACCAGTTCTCTGGTGTGTCCTGGCACAGTTGCACAGCTCTTCTGGCACCTTTCTGGGCTGAGCCATGTCAGCTGGCAGTTGTCTTGGTCTCACTGCATGGTTGACCACATGCGTTTTACTGCTGCGAATTGTCATGCTGTGTCTGACTCCTCCTTAAAGTAATATTGCATTGGGAACATAAATGAAAATTCTTTTCATACTTGTCTGTTGAAAACAAAACCCCAAGACTGTTTTTAAAGGCTAGCTTTTGACTACAAATTCTGAAACACCAAAAAAAAAAAACCTTGAAAAAAACTGAGAAGCAGGGTTTGTGTCTTAGTTTCAGAACTTGCAATTAAATTCTTCATTCTAGATAAATATTGCTTATTCATCTTGTGGGGTCTTTTGTAGGAATTAAATTCAGTGAAGGCTGAAGAAAACCAAAATTTAAACAAGGAATTACCTCTGTGGTTAATTCCTTAGAAATGTCTTGGTAACTAGTATGAAGATTCAGACGATAAGGGCTGTGTAACAGCTTTTTCCATCTGTTAACAATGAGTAGACAGTGGAAATCAGAGTGGAAGAAGCCCAATGGCCACCACAGCTGTGCCCATACCTTAGTTACCATCATAACTACCATTTCAGTTAATTTAAAACTCTCTTAGGGAGAAGTGAAACTTTATCTCTCAGAGTTGTTGTAACTTGGTTTTTTTGAGCAACCCTCTTCCTCAGGCCTGCTCTTGGTCCATTCACCAGGAGCAAACTGAAAAATAAGCCTTGGAGGTTAGCGATGCATGTGTCCATCTTACAAATAATGTGATGGTATTTGCTTGTTAAGTTGCATCATTCACAGGAGATAAAGGAAAAACAAATCAAAGATCCATGTGATCTCATGCAGAGATCAGACAGTAACAGCATGTTCTCTGAGGCATCAGTCACATGTCATTTCTGTGTAATTTTTATGCTCATTACTGTTCCAAGTGTAGATGAAAATGCTTAAGAGTTTATGGTATTAGAAGGAAACTGGTTTACACAGAAGTTTGGTGAATACCTCATTCTGTTATCATTCTGTCCTCAATTTCTTGCATCACTCAACAGTTACCATGTAATTGTGTGTTTTCTCCAGTTTAGGAACAGTATCACAGAGTTCACCTGGTAGAAAGAACTAGTTCCCAGCAAGAGGGCATTAGTGCTGGAGTGTGCTGTGTGCTCATTGAGGCAGCCATGCTGGTTTCAGTACACAGGCCATGGTGTTCATTGCTTGCTTGTCACCGGTGTCATTTTGCCATCCTCTTCTCATTAAAGCCATTGTACCATGTGTTGTCATTTCTAGATGTGAAAGACTTGAAGAGCAGTTAAATGACCTGACTGAGCTCCACCAGAACGAGATCCTCAATTTAAAACAGGAGCTGGCCAGCATGGAGGAAAAGATTGCCTATCAGTCTTACGAGCGAGCCCGGGACATCCAGGTGGGTGACAGAAGCAAGGACCCAAGTCCTGCCCTCTGCCTGCTCTTTCAGGAGCTCATTCACTTTTGCAGTACACCTGCGTGTCAATATTTGATTTTAATCCTTGTAGTTTTATTGCTAAACTGCTGCATTCCTAAAGGTCCTTATTCCATCTCTGACCTGTGGGTGTCTCTCCAGGTAATCTCCTCTGTAAAGCAGGGCTGTGTCCCACACAGGGAACCTGCTGCTCAGCTGGAGCAGAGCAGGAGCCAGAGCCCACTCTTTGTGCAGGCTTTTGTGTTAGACACTCGATGGGCCGTGACCCAAACACTTCTTTTACAGCAGTGTTCCCAGTACATGGGCCCTGGGGTGTGCTTGTGTCACTAATTTTACAGCAATGGTCACATACATCTAAGGAAAAATGGCTTTGTATGTGCACTGCATTGAGTCAGGAAACAATTCTTTCTGTTGGCTTTGAAGACATTAGGAGGTGTTTCTAAAAGAAAAGTTTCTTTTAGTGTGTAAAAAAGGCTATGAAATTGAGGTCTTGAAGTTGGAGGCCCTTCTACAAAGCAAAGCAGCTGCTGACCCTTACAGAGAAAGGCCTATTCAGAAACAAGTCTCTTGACTATTTTAAGTACTTGCTGTGGTAGTTTTAACAGATAACTCAGTTCTGATTGCTGATGGGAGATATTTGTAGTGTGAGCATAGAGTTGTAGGTTAAGAGTTCTCCCTTTTTCCTGCCGAGGTGCTTCAGCCAGGTGATTTCCTCTGGAGACCAAGCAGGCTATGCTGCTCATACACCAGCTGCAACTCCTGTTGTTGAACGTTCTTCCTGGTCACTGCTGTTTGGGGCAGCTGAGCAGTTCTGCCCTGTGCTTTCAAGGGTCTTAACCAAGGAGAGATCCTCATGTTTCATTGACCCCCACAGACATGATGCAATGAGAAATGTAACAGGTGACAACGACCTTTAAGTTAAATTTAATCAGTGTCTGTGGACAGTGGTACAATGGCCCCGGGCAGTGTAAACAGGAGGCTCTCCCTTGGGGGAGTGTTACAACAGTCAGGTTTTGTTCTCTCTAAATTCAGATGGCAGGAAGATTGAATTGAAGTGGGGATTTCTCAACAACTTTTTTAAATCTTCATTTTATGATTTAGTGTTTTTAGTGTAAACTCAAAAGTTGGGACAGCCTATTTCTCAGCACTGCTGGGGAAGAGAGAAGTGTTAGGTTTTGTTGAATGAAAAACTATTTAAGAGCACGGACTGATGTTGCAGAGGAACAGTCCTAGTTCTTTTTTGGTGATCAGTCTGGGAAGGACTGCTGCAGACTAGTATATCATATTTGCAGTTGGCCTATGTGTCTGGAAAAGGTGACTCTGAGGGAAGATTAGTGGAAATATTGTAACTTGGTATCTTCAGGAGCAGAAGTGTCTCTTGGTGTTAATTGCTTGAAAACCTCTCTCCCTAGCCCCCTGCGTTGCATGTCACCAGTGTTTTAGTGCAGGTTGGGTTGATCCAGTTGGGGTTCAGCCCAGTGAAAAGGTCTGACAAATCCCCCCTGAGTCAGTGGGGGGCTTTAGAGAGGTGGATTTGTGCAGGGTAGTCTTCTCCTTCCACCTCCTTTAATTTTGCCTCTTCCTGTAGGCAGTTTCATAAATCTCATGCTTCTTACCCTTCTAGATGTCTTTCCCCAGCCCTCACGGAGTCAGCTGGAGCTGTGCCAGGGCCACAGCTTGCTGCAGTCTGGAGAAGATCTTCTTCCTGCAATGGCAGCTGAGCCATCCCCGCCCTAGTGCTCCTCAGACCTTTCTCTGAGCTCACAGCTCACTAAGCAAGCAGAACGCAGCTGAGCCTTTGGTAGTTATTTTTGTTGACGTAGTTTTCTGCGAGGTTGCCTAGTTTTCTGCAGAGGGGTCAGAGAAGCACAAGTGACTCCAAGGAACGTGATGGAAGTTGAGGTTCTGGGAATGCACGTCCCAGAAGAGGATGAAGATTTTTGGCTAGGCACAGTACCTCTGTCCTCTGAGTGGCCTCTTGGAACCAAAGCTGAAGTGACCAGGTGGCTGGGTAGCCCCCTTCTGGCAGAAGCTATAGGGTTTCCCAGCCTGGCATCTCCATGTTAAGCCTTCTGGGTGTGGATAAGGTGCCATGGTGTATTGCAGGCTGCAGTGCCCAGTCAGCAAGGGGCTTCTCACCTTGGATATGGGAAATGGCACTGCTTCCTCTGCTCCCGCTGCAGGGCAGGAGCTCGGTGCAGAAGCAGTGTGAGGTGTGGGGATGGTCCTGGCTTGGCCTGGTTGGTGAGGTAACAGCTGTGAACTTGAGTGACCCAGTACGTGCTCTTGCCCACAGGAGGCACTGGAAGCGTGCCAGACGCGCATCTCCAAGATGGAGCTGCAACAGCAGCAGCAGCAAGTGGTGCAGTTGGAGGGGCTGGAGAATGCCACGGCCAGGAACCTACTGGGGAAGTTCATCAACATCTTGTTGGCTGTCATGGCTGTCCTCCTTGTCTTTGTCTCCACTGTGGCCAACTGCGTCGTGCCCCTGATGAAGACTCGCAATAGGACGTTCAGCACTTTATTTATAGTGGTTTTCATTGCCTTTTTGTGGAAGCACTGGGATGCCATCACCGGCTACTTGGAACGATTCTTGTCTCCCCCCAGATGATGGTGGCAGGAATTGGTTGCGCCGCTCCCTCCTGGCGCTCTTGGTGAGCAAGTGTGGCAAAGATTAGTCAGCAACTACTCTGCTGAAGTTTTAAAGTGTCCGAGTGAATTTGTTTACATTTAGAATAACATTTTTTCTCTGCAAGATGCATTGCAATAGTATTTTTTAGATTTTATTCAAGAACTCTTTTGGCAAGAATCCTGGATAATTTTTATGTAGCATGGTTCTCTTTGGATGCAAATCTTAAGATTCTTTAAAGTGTACAAAAGAAATGAATAAAATACAGAAATTTGAAGCATACCAATGGGCAATTTAAATTGTGGCTTGAACTACTGTACTAAACCTGTCAGGAAGAAGAGAACGTGGTTAGCTTAAGATGAGCAAAGCTCAATCTAGTGCACAGCCTTGAATGATGGTACCACAGCAAACCTGTAACACTAAACTTTTACTGTGAAGTCTGCTCACATTCCATGTCCAAGTGTATGCGTTGAGTGGTTTCTTTCCTTAACAAGAGATAAACAACAACGTGTGGATCTGTCTCCCAGCTCAGCATCTGGGTTCGCCGTTTGTGCTAACCTGACTTCAGTAACCTTCTGTAAGGCTGGCTAACTTGGCTGAGTATATGGAGTGGAAGCGTCATGCCATGCACAGTAACTGCACAGTCGTGCTACAATATTTTAAGTAGTCCTTGAAATACTTATACTCTTTAAGCAGAAGCCCTTGGTCGCACTTTTAAGGTTTTTTTTAATATATGTATATTCACAGATTTAAAAAAAATCCGAACAGCATACTTGAAGAGTGTAATACTCAAACTCTCAGTGCTTCCTTATTGTTTCTAATAGGATTTTTTATTATTATAATTATAATTATTATTATTATTATTATTGGGGGTTTTTTTGGAAGGGGTTGGGAGGGTCATTACTTTTTTTTCTTTCAAATAAAGAAGTGATGTTTTTAAATGAAGAAATGCGTGAATAATTGTGAGCCGTCTTGTCCTGAAGCAGTTCTGAGGAGGGCAGAGAGTAGTTTCTAATGTCAGCCTGTTGAATGCAGCACTGTCCGTATGCCATTTTTCTGTCCTCCTGAGCATAAAGATGCAGCATCATGGAAAATATGTGTCTTCTCCACACCTTTATGTCATGCAGGGCTTTTTTTTCTTTTTCCCCATGTGAAGGATGGTATGTTTATGGTTTTTTGTTTGCATGTCACGTCTCATTCCTGGCCTCAGGGTAAGAACAAGTTCATCTCTTCCTAGGGAAAAGACAGGTTCTTTTGAGGAAAGAAATGCTGACTCAACAGTTCACTTAATAGAATGGTTATCTCAAAAATAGTTCTAATTAAAAAAAAAAACAAACAAACTGAAGAGTGAAACCAAAGTTTTCCTCCTGTCAGGCTCTCATAAGATTATTTGTGTGTTTGTGTCTGTGGTGTGCCATCCTCTTTTTCAGCCACAGGGGCCAGCACTTGGTGCAGACACCTTTGCAAATCTCTAAAGGAAATGTCAGCTTCAAATGTAACCCCAAGTCCTCACAATGTGCCATTGCTGGNTGGCCTGGTTGGTGAGGTAACAGCTGTGAACTTGAGTGACCCAGTACGTGCTCTTGCCCACAGGAGGCACTGGAAGCGTGCCAGACGCGCATCTCCAAGATGGAGCTGCAACAGCAGCAGCAGCAAGTGGTGCAGTTGGAGGGGCTGGAGAATGCCACGGCCAGGAACCTACTGGGGAAGTTCATCAACATCTTGTTGGCTGTCATGGCTGTCCTCCTTGTCTTTGTCTCCACTGTGGCCAACTGCGTCGTGCCCCTGATGAAGACTCGCAATAGGACGTTCAGCACTTTATTTATAGTGGTTTTCATTGCCTTTTTGTGGAAGCACTGGGATGCCATCACCGGCTACTTGGAACGATTCTTGTCTCCCCCCAGATGATGGTGGCAGGAATTGGTTGCGCCGCTCCCTCCTGGCGCTCTTGGTGAGCAAGTGTGGCAAAGATTAGTCAGCAACTACTCTGCTGAAGTTTTAAAGTGTCCGAGTGAATTTGTTTACATTTAGAATAACATTTTTTCTCTGCAAGATGCATTGCAATAGTATTTTTTAGATTTTATTCAAGAACTCTTTTGGCAAGAATCCTGGATAATTTTTATGTAGCATGGTTCTCTTTGGATGCAAATCTTAAGATTCTTTAAAGTGTACAAAAGAAATGAATAAAATACAGAAATTTGAAGCATACCAATGGGCAATTTAAATTGTGGCTTGAACTACTGTACTAAACCTGTCAGGAAGAAGAGAACGTGGTTAGCTTAAGATGAGCAAAGCTCAATCTAGTGCACAGCCTTGAATGATGGTACCACAGCAAACCTGTAACACTAAACTTTTACTGTGAAGTCTGCTCACATTCCATGTCCAAGTGTATGCGTTGAGTGGTTTCTTTCCTTAACAAGAGATAAACAACAACGTGTGGATCTGTCTCCCAGCTCAGCATCTGGGTTCGCCGTTTGTGCTAACCTGACTTCAGTAACCTTCTGTAAGGCTGGCTAACTTGGCTGAGTATATGGAGTGGAAGCGTCATGCCATGCACAGTAACTGCACAGTCGTGCTACAATATTTTAAGTAGTCCTTGAAATACTTATACTCTTTAAGCAGAAGCCCTTGGTCGCACTTTTAAGGTTTTTTTTAATATATGTATATTCACAGATTTAAAAAAAATCCGAACAGCATACTTGAAGAGTGTAATACTCAAACTCTCAGTGCTTCCTTATTGTTTCTAATAGGATTTTTTATTATTATAATTATAATTATTATTATTATTATTATTGGGGGTTTTTTTGGAAGGGGTTGGGAGGGTCATTACTTTTTTTTCTTTCAAATAAAGAAGTGATGTTTTTAAATGAAGAAATGCGTGAATAATTGTGAGCCGTCTTGTCCTGAAGCAGTTCTGAGGAGGGCAGAGAGTAGTTTCTAATGTCAGCCTGTTGAATGCAGCACTGTCCGTATGCCATTTTTCTGTCCTCCTGAGCATAAAGATGCAGCATCATGGAAAATATGTGTCTTCTCCACACCTTTATGTCATGCAGGGCTTTTTTTTCTTTTTCCCCATGTGAAGGATGGTATGTTTATGGTTTTTTGTTTGCATGTCACGTCTCATTCCTGGCCTCAGGGTAAGAACAAGTTCATCTCTTCCTAGGGAAAAGACAGGTTCTTTTGAGGAAAGAAATGCTGACTCAACAGTTCACTTAATAGAATGGTTATCTCAAAAATAGTTCTAATTAAAAAAAAAAACAAACAAACTGAAGAGTGAAACCAAAGTTTTCCTCCTGTCAGGCTCTCATAAGATTATTTGTGTGTTTGTGTCTGTGGTGTGCCATCCTCTTTTTCAGCCACAGGGGCCAGCACTTGGTGCAGACACCTTTGCAAATCTCTAAAGGAAATGTCAGCTTCAAATGTAACCCCAAGTCCTCACAATGTGCCATTGCTGGTGACCTGTTGGTACAGGCAGGCAGCCCTCAAGTCCAAGGAATCTGCGTTCATTCTGTACTGGTTTTTAACTGCTGTCCCTTTCACCATAACAGTGCCAAGATTCATCTTTTGTCTTCATGAAATCTAAAAAACCCTCCAGGATTCTGTCAAAACCACTTACGGTGTTTAGTTAGGTCTTACTGTTTTCCTTCCTTCCAGGATCAACTTCCCTCTAGGAATCAGATGTTGCCCAAGTGACCTAAACCAGCTGAAGTCATACATGGGGCATGTATGAGACATGTACGTAGGTGAATATATATGCACGTACATGGGCATTGTGCTATGATGCAGATTCCAGGTTCTGAGAAATTCCCTCAAACAAGGTTAATACCTTGAGTGTTTTCTGATGGCCAGCAAAGGCAAGCCCTCCACTGTCCAACCATCTTTCTTCCTCCAAAGAGGAGGTTCTTTTTTTCTATAGTCACAGGAAACTCAGGTGCCCTTCGCCCAGGGATCCCAGTACATGTCTCTGTCACCATGTGCACTAATCTACTCCTGTCCTAATTAAAACAGAGATTGCCATTTGCAGCTGACTCAAGCTGAAACTGCTTGTGCTTTCTGCAGTGCCACAGCCAGAACAGAGGTGCGTGGCCATTCCCTCCCTTGCTCCTGGCTCCAGTGAGGCTCTTCTCTAGTGACTCACATTTCCTGGCTAACTATCATCTTCCCATTATGTAGGTTTGGTCAGAAACAAATGTGTGAATAACAGTAAGAACTGATTTGGCACATAACTGAAATGCTTTGTGGCCTTTTTTTCTGAAACCTGGCCTTTGTACCTCTTCTTCTCAGTCTTGTTCACACTAGAATTGCTTAAGGTAGGCTTTTATGTGGTCAAATCAGGAAGGAGTTAAAAGCCAGTGGCACTGGACACTCAGTGTCTGTAGTATTTAAGGAAGTTTGCCCCTCTTCTTTATATCCTAATTGCATTTATTGTCTCAACTCTGTCATATTCGGTAAATACCATTTTCTAGCTTGCCAGAAGGTGCAAGCTTAATAGAAACTGACATCTCAAGAACTCTTTGGTGAAGGCCATATACATATGGGTCTGGACAAAGTGTCTGTCTCTTTCTCTCTCAACAGTTTCTTCCATTCCAGAAGGTTGTCTGCAGTAATGTCACGTATGATGCTGCATCCACTTCTCATATCCTAACACAACTGCCATGAGTTTTGCCTTTTGCACTAGCAGAACATTTTTGGGTTTTCTTCCCTCTTCAATTTGAAAGTCTGTGATGATTTCTGATAGCTTAATGATGATGTTGTTGGAAATGTGATTCTAGCTTTAAAGCTCCCTTTCCTTGTACATGGTTGTGTTTGCTTTCCTGATGGAGTGTTTCTGGATGACGTGTAGAGGACAGTTTCCACTGTGGATGTGAGTGCGTGTGTGAGTACCTTTAATAGCCTCCTTTGTAGATAAAAACTTTTTAGTGACCATCTCTGAGTTGCAGAATGTTTCCCAAAACATTTCATTTTCAGAGTTGAAATCATTCAGAAATTGCATAGATGTGTTTAGCACATACTGTCTTGGCACATAAAAAGGGAAAAATATAATGGACTGTGTAAGCTCCAAGAGCAGCATCTCCTCATTAACATTCGAGGGTTCAAGTGAAGTTCATCTGTTTCCCCCATTTCCTTCAATATAAAGAAGAAATCTTGATGCAAAAAAATTTACTTTTAAAAATTTTATAAAGGCCTTTTTTCTCTCAGCCTCATTAGTTTAGTTCAATGATACTCAGCATGCTCCCAGCAGTTACTCTATCGGTTTATTCCAATCCCATGTGTGCTTAGGTGGGATCAGATGAACTGTTGACTTACGTGCGTGTTACACTGGGACAGGAAAGCACTGTTTGTCAGCTTTGAAAATATGCATTTTTTTAAATTAAAAAAAGAAAAGGCATAGCAAAAAAAGCCAAGCTACAAAGGGTTCAAGATTGGGTAGTTTTGCCAGTTTTCAAGTGAATTCTGGAAGTGGCTAAAGAGTTATAAACCCTGTGTGTCTGTGTTGTGTATGCCAGGTGGTATAGTCGTAGGCAATTGACTTAGCTGTAAGTGTGTTTTAAAAGTGTAAAAAATAAACAGAAAAACTCACTTGCACGGGTTGAAAAGTACAGAAATGACACTTGTGAACGTAACACTGTAGTTTATAGATCTTAAGCTGCTAATTGTTGAGAGAGATTTACATTTGTCTTGTCTGATTGTCGCAGATTTATCTGTGGCACTTTTACTGTATATAAAAAACTTTAAATAAAGACCTCAGCTATTAACACCGGTCTAGTTTGGATCTTTCCAGAGGGGCGGGGACAGGGGAAGGGAGGTGCTGTCATGGAGAAGAGGGGTGTGTCAAAATTGCTGGGCCCTGCGAGCTCATAATGTGAGCAAGTTTTCCATAGCTCTGATTCTCAGACTTTATCCTACACTCAGCCACACAGCACTAGGGCACAACGAAAATAAGCTGGTGTCAGTGGAGATAGAGGAAAGGAGCAGCAGCATTGCATTTATCCTCACTGATCCCTTCCAGCCCCCTTGTGCCTGGGACAGCCTCTGGCAGGGTCCCTGCAGGCACACAAGGGTTCATGCATCACCGTGTCTCTGCCGGCCTCCCTGCCGCACTGTGACTTGGTTTGCAGGTGGCTGCAGTCAGGTGAGATGACTTACCCAAGTGTCTGTCTTAGAAGGATCAGAAGTTGGTCCTGTATTTTCCTACCACTGGTCTGTGGCCGGCCCTGTCCCAGATGAGAAGGGCCCTTGCTTCTCTGGACTTTGTCCTCAAGGGATTCCAGGGCCCACTCTGTGTTAGCTGCATATTTAGAGGCAGGTGCAATTGTTGCATCACCCATGTATCTCAGGGAGCTTGTGATGGAGCAGTTCCGGGCCTGGCTCAGCTTAGATGAGGAAGGCTGCAGCTGGCAGGATAGCACTCCTTAGCAGAAAGCTCCCTCTCCCAGAGCAGAGGCAAGAGACTGCGGAATGTTGGTTGAGCCACCACTCTAAACAAGAGGTATTTTGGCTATTGTGTTTCGTAGAAGAATTTCTGAATCCTTTATTATTTGTACTAACTGAAAGCAGATTCCTCACTGGTGTGGAGAAGATACTTGTTCCTCCTGGTTTTTGGTCATGTGGTATCAGGAACAAAGAACCAAGAAGGGAATGGAAACAATATTTTAAGGAAAAAGGTACTGAGTCCTTTTCTCTGTTTTCACAGAGATGCAAGTACTGTAAAACCAGCAAGAGACAAAAAAAGCAAAAGCACCTGCTTGCAGGATTTTCCCCCTGTAATCTCACAACCAGAATGCAAATTCCAGCAGTCTATGGTTGAAGTGAGTGCATCATGCTGCTTTTGCTAGAGATGTCTGGCTCAGGATGGGACACAGTTGTGAGGGTATTGGTTCTGCATTCTTTTGGGGCGGTCACCTGAGAGGTGCTGGCTGTGGCTCAGAACCAGCAGGGGGGTATGATGGCCAAAGGTGAAAGCACTGGCCTTCTACTCCCATGTCAACAGATTTAATCTGATAATTTAGGGGATTAGGTGGTGTTACTCAGCTTTTTGGTTCGTCTGTGGGAAGTGGTTTGATAGCTCCACCCAGGTCCTGGGGAACAAACAGGGATAATATGGCAAGGGTTACAGCCATGCTGGGTTGCAGCAGTGGAGGTGAGGAGTTGGCTGATGTTTCTCACTAGAGCAGTCATTCTCCCCGGCCAAATAACATCACCTTGATATGCTAACAGTGGAAATTTTTGCCAAGAGCCAGCTCCCTACCATAAAATACCTGTCTTCAAGTTGTACCTTAAACACCAAATCCACTGGTGTTTAAGTGTTGGTGAGTGGTTCATCAGCCTCGGTGGATCCTCCCTCACTGACTGGAGTTAGAAATAGGAAGAGGGTTCTTTGCTGCCTGAGTTAGCATGAAATAGAACATCCCAGGGCAAACCAGCTCTGCTGAGTGGCTTGTACTCTAGCCAGATCCCCTCTGAAATTAGGAATAAGAGTTACCTCATATGTGTTCTCTGCCTTTGTACCAGCCTTGTGCCAACCTTGGCCAAAGGGGAAAAAATAAGTGATATTGCCTGAGGAGAAAGGCCACGGCAGGATGGGAAGATGCAGTGTGTTTTCAGCCCTCCTCCTCAGTGCAGCTGTTCCTGTAGCTCTGCCTGCTTTCAGCTGATACTCGCCTTGCAACCAAGACGTCTGAAGGCATTCAAAAGTTCCTCCACTAGACACAAAACAGCGTTCTCAGATTGGGGTCACCTATCAGACTTCTGTTGCGACAGCCTCAGGACACCTCTGGCTCCAATTCATTGTTTGAAGAACACCTTTACGCCTAATCCTAGTTGTGATCTGTAGGGAGGAGGACCCCTGAGAGCCTGTCAGGTCAGGACAGAGAAGCAGTTAAGTGTGACACCACATTGCTCTGTCTGGCCCATCAGCTCCTCAATTCCACCTGATTCTGGCACTACTGACACATCTGCACATCACCCACGGTGTTCCCCAGTCCCTAAGGGTGAACAGGAGCTCTGGATCAAGCCAACTCCCGTTGCTCCTCAGCTCTGCTGAACATGTCCCTGAAGGGGATGGTGCTGACACAGATGAGCAGGGGAGGCAGCTGCTTGTTTTGCTCTGGGAAGGAACTGTAACCAGAAAGCATGGCTCATCCTTGTCTCAGGTACACCCTGAGAACTAAATGGGATATTTTACAAATTGACATCCTGCTTACCTGGGCAAAGGATCCTGAGAAGAGAACAGGGATTGTATGAGAAAGCAGGTGACATTTCACTGATGAAGCACTCCTCAGCAGAAAACATCTTCAAGGAAGCAACATCCCTCGACCCTCCTGATTGTTGTCTCACACATCTTGAAGCAGTTACATTCCTTGGCACAGGTAGAATAGCCCTGTCCCACACTGCTCAGGAACTTGGGGTATGTTCCTCCAAAAATATTTCTTTGAAAAATCGTTCGCTTTTTTCAGATCAGCTCTCCACCGCCATTGGGCACATCGGCATTTCCATCCACCTTTGGAAACAGAAGGAAGGTATCGGCTGGCATTCCATCTGTCCCGTCCATTGCTTTCCCAGCTGTCAAAGGCCAGACTGGCCCAGGCGGGGCCGAGTCTTCGCTACCCCGAGTGCACAGAGCCGGGCCAGGGAGTGCCTGGGCCGGCCGCTCCCGCAGCTCAGGCGGGGGCAGCTCCCGGCCTGCGGGTGAATGCGGACAAAACCTGTCCCTTTGAACTGCGGGGAAGACCCGTGTTCTCCGCCGGAGCAGGGGCTGGGGCGGCCGAGAGGGAGCGGGACCGCCTGCACGGCACTGGGGCGCTGCTGCTGCGAAGTTATAGGGATGGGATCGGGACCGGCTGATGGGAACCCTTTTGATCTCGGAGTTAGCGGAGGGGCCCTGACGGCTCCGATCCGAGTGACCCGCGCGGGTCCCGCCGCGCCCTGAGGGGATTCGCGACCCCCTCTGCTCTGACGCCGCCTGGCGGCGGTGCCTGGCACTGCACGGTGGCGCCGCCCACGGTCTCAGGCGACCCCTGGCGGCCACGTCCGGCAGCGCGGGCGGAGCCCTCGGGCAGCGGGGGCGCGGGCAGGGCCCGGGACCCCCGGGCTGTCTGTCCGCAGGGCTGCGGCTCGACAGCCGTGCCCCTGCACCCCGCGTGGCCGGGCTGCGCCTGGCAGCGGCGGGAAGGTGCGCAGAGGCCATGGGAACGGGCACCCCCAGCTCTGCCACTGACTGCTCGCTCAGTGCTGCTGCATCCCGGAGCAGCGTTGTGCATCGGGAGGGCACGTGGAGGCCCGGACCTGCTCTGTCATAGAAACACCTCGCCGAGGCTGCCTCGGGCTCCGGGGCATCCCGGACGTACCGACAGCCCTGCCATGCAAACGTCCCGGCTGCTCCATTGTAGGGCGACGGGCAGCAGCTGCAGCAGCACGTCAAAGTCCCTGCACTGGTTCCGTTGGACAGTATCCCTCTCCCCCATGGTTCAGCATCACTACAGCAGTAACTCAGTGGTTGTTACTGCTTGGATCCAGTCCTGTATCATGTTAGCTCAGATGAGGAAGAGGCTTCCCTGCTCAGGCTTTGCAGGCCCTCTCCTGTTCCTGCACAAAGCAGCCAGGCCTGCACTCAGCCCTGTTGTCTGCATGGAAAGGGAATACGCAGACACAGGCTGCAGTTCTGCAATGCCTCATTGCTCTCTGCTCTGAAGGGAGCCAATCCGAGGGGTAATTGTTCATGGGACATGCTTGATGGCTCTCAAACCAGCGGTCACATAAGGCTGAATGCTCTGCTTCTGTTGGTGAGCATGGCTGGGTCTGTGATTATGGTGAAAATCAGTCATTTGTCTGATCCGGACCTTCCCTCTTCTCTCCTCAAAGTGGGGCTGGAGTCTACAAAGATTTGCTGACAAGCTCCTCCCTGCTTCATCCACTGCAGCTCTGCTGGGCACTCAGAGCTGATCTCCTGCTGCTGCCTCTCCTGTTCCCATTCCCATCATGGTGTCTTTGCTGGCAGTTCTTGCTCTAGAGGCTTGGTGTCTCCTCTGGCTCCCAGACAATGTGCTGTCCTCTTTGCTGTCTTGTCCCAGAAACAAAGGGGAAACCATGCTGATCAAGGCTCTCCAACGACCAGCCTCAGCCCTGCTCTATTGGAGTCCCCACCCACAGAGCTCACACACAAGGGAACTTTTTCTTGGACGCAGGGTAGATTCCTAAGAGAAAAAGAAATTGAAAAATCATATGAGATTTTGAGGTTCTTTGAGAGCAGGACATAGAGAACATAGAACTGTGGCTACATTGATAAATTCCCCATTTCCTGACACGGGCTGGGAAGGAGGGACCCCTGCAGTGGCAGGACTTCAGAGTGATGGGGGCTGGAGGTGGCAGACAGGCAAGCTCAGCAGGCACATGGTAGTGCAAACAGAGCTGGCAAGGACAAGCTGCCTGTGCCCCTAGGGCAAGATAAACCTGCAGAGGTTCGGCCTGAAGATGTTCTCTCCTATTAGCAAAATGCCCATCATCCTTGTGCCACATCCCCCTCCGAGGAGTTGCCAAGAGCTGCACCTTTTTCCAGGTGTTTACCTATGTCATTAATTACTGGGGGCAAGGTGTGGCCCCATCTGAAAATGGGGAGGCTGCAGAGTGAGGGCTGTGGGAACAGGGCACAACTGTGAGCTGGGAAATGCAGGCAACTGGCTGGGAAAGGGCTTTTAATTGAGCTGCTGAAATCCTTCCCCCTCTCCCCATCCACAGAAGAAATTTGGGGGTTCTGCTGTCCAAGATAATATTTTGTTTTGCTCCAGTGTATGGACAGTTGTGGGAACTGCTGTTGGAACCCTGTGCAGGAATTCAAGGAATGTAAAAGGCAAGTGAGCCGGTGTTTCCCATCTGACCCCTAACAAGTCAGGTCCTTGTGCGGGGAAAGCTCAGCCCTACAGCGGGTTTCCCTCACAGCAGAGACAAGCCTGGGGCTGGGACTAGACAGCTCCAGTGACTGCGGTGTGCGAGGGCACAGGCGGCTCCCGCGGTGTGGCAGCAGTGAAGCCATTCCTGGTGTTCGCAGGGAGCCTGGAGCCAGCTGCTGTGGAGAGCTGACACATGGGGACAGCCTCGGCTTTTTCTCTCTGCCGGCTGATAAGCACCAAGTGTGTGCAAAGGAGCAGTGAAGCTGGCCTTGCCTGGCCCCCCTGCCTGACACAGAAACGTGTGCAAAGCACAGTTTGTAGGTCAAGATAATCGCCCTTGCTGGGCTTACCTAAACCTGCTTTACACACGGATGTACCAGTGAGCAGGAGAGATAATGGCAGTGGCTACTGTCTGGGTTACAAAGGGCTTGTATTTAATTATGCTCAATTTTCTTTCCCTGATGCTGAATTCCTGCACTGCTGGCCAGTGCCCACAGCCCCAAAGCAGCAGCAGGCAGCAAGGCAGCAGGTGCCCGCACCCCGGAGACCTGCCCAGATGCCACCCTAGGGTGGTTGGAGCAGAGTCATGCAGGCATCAAGCCCAAGCTCAGTACAGAGGTGCTGAAGGAGTCCTCACATGACAACCAGCTTCCAGGGGACAGTGGGTGGATGAAGACCCTCCCAGAGGGCTTGGCTCACACCTCATGCTGGTTTGATTGTGGCTGTGGCACCTGGCAGAGATGGTCCACACTCTGCTGCCTTCTGTTTTTAAGATTCCCCTTGGACCATGTGCATGGAGTATCTGCTGTCCCTGCAGATCTTATCAGGGTGATGGTGAGGCTCAGCTGGTGGCAGACCACTGCTCCCTCTGAGATGAAGGCATTGACAAAGGTCACAGGCCCAGAGACAGCCAAGGCCAGCCAGGAGTGTAATGATCCTCCTGGCTACAGCACTAAGACCAGAGGCATCATACTGGGGTTTCCCCTTGCTGAGGCATCTCCCTGCACTGAGACCAGGGACAGGGTGGGACGAGGCCAGTCCAGGGTACCCCTGCATAGTCAGGGAGCCAGCAGCCCCGCTGAGGCCCCAGTGCTCCGTCAGCCACCAGCAGCTCAGGGAGCCAGTGCAGGAGTGGGGCAGATAGCACTGGTGCCCCAAGTACATCCCCCCAGTGACACCAGGCCACATCCAGGCTGCAGGCATAGACTGAGCACAGGAAAGCTCTGATGGCCAGTGGGGGGCCCTGAGATTCATTGCCTGCTCCACTGGCAGCTGCACTTCAAGGCCCCGAGGAGCTCCCGTTTGCTCCCAGAGGTGGGAGGTCTGGCGCGGGGAGGGAGAGGGGGCAGAATGGAGCAGGAACTGGCTGGCTTTTCTTGCCGTGCTTCCTGTTTCCACTGCCTGTGGCCATCCCTCCTGTCTGAGACCAGACCGTGGTTTTTAAGGGTGCTGGTTTTGCTTCTCTGTTAGCCTGCTCCAGCCCTGACTCAACTTCCTTTCCCACCGCTGTGCCTTTGGGAATGCTGAAGGATGTCCTTCTGTGCGCTCCCATCCTGGAGGCTGGCAAAACAAGGACTGCTGTACTTTGCTCTGTTTCCTTCAGCACCAGCAGTCTCAGTAACTCGTCAGGTCACCGACACTGAGGTTCAGGATATGCCGGTGCTCCCCTAACCTCTGTTCCCCCCATGGCCTCCTGAGGAGCACTGAGCCAACACTAATCAGTGATTGGGTTTGTTTTGTTTATTGTTGGCTTTCAGCTTGTGTGCTCTTGCCCGGGTTTGGTTTGTTTTTGCCTGGAGCATCTGGAACCCCAGAGAATTTCTGACCGTGCAGGTAGTTGTCACAACATACAGGTCGTGACAACCCATCCCTGCCCTTTCAGGGGAGGTTCTGTGAAGGGCTGAACATTTTCACCAGGTAAGTTTCTAACACATGCTTGGAGCTCTGGCTAAGAATGTGTTAATTAATATTCAGGGCTCCTGCCAAGAAGCCTGGGCGGCCAGCCCTCCTCCAGCCAGGCATGGGGAGGTGAAATGACAAGGTCTCTGATGGTATTGCCTAAGGTCTCTTGGAGGGGTGGGAGAGATGTTGGAGCACCTGCCATCCTCCACTGCATCCCCTCTGTCCCATGACGGGCAGATCACTTTTTGACATGGTCAGGGAAAAAAAAATCACAAAGCCTGGTTGCTTTTCCACCTTGAATTACTATCAGCTTTGACAAGTTTTGTGTCTTGGCTCCCAGGATACTGCCAGCTGAATCTAATGCTGTTGATTTGGTAATATATCTAATCTGACTTTCTTGAAAATGCCCAATATATCAGAGCTTCTGTTTTCCTACTTGAACCATCTTCCCTCTTTGCCTTCTTTCTCTTTCCCAGCTGGGGCCAATCTGTCTGGGAAATAGTCCAATTTATTTCCATCTGATGGGAGCGGATCCCAGCTCCATTCCTTCCATCTACTTCAGAGTTGAAATCAGCCTAGGTCACTATTTTGAAATCCCTCATTTTCCTGCTCTGCATTTTTGCTGCAGCTTTTCTTCCTCATCAGAGGCATCAGTGGAAACACCTCTAAATATCTCTTTCTGGGGGTCTTCCCAGAGCAACCATCATGCGGTCAGCATGACAGGGATGATCGAGGTCCAGACAAGGTGGTCCCCACATTTTAGACCTTCCTGTGGTCTGAGCAGAAGCACGAGTATCCCATGTTGGATAAAACGAATTAGCAGGTCTGGGCCAGGCCTCAATCTTTCTACAATCATTCCCTAAGGGTTGAGGCACACAGCACTTTCTGTCCTGTGGCTCTCGTGGCTGCTGGTCCCCATTTGGGACAGCCAGGTGTCTGTTACTCAGCAGCAAGGGGTTAATGGACCTGTCTGCTTTTGCTCCCGAGGGGATGCCCTGGGTGGGCCCTGGACGTGGCCTGTTGGCTCTGCCAGTGTGGGGGCCACCAGTGCTGCTCCCCCGTGCTTGGTATGGGGAGGGATTTGCTGTTCTGCTCCACTGCCGCCCTCCACTTGCCATGGTGCCTACCTGGGGCTACAGTTGCACCTCTGAAATGGGCCCTGAGCTGCTTTTAACTTTATTGTGGTGACAAGAGAATCACAGCTGAATTGTCCAGTTTATGGATCCCCAAGTTAATTAACTGTGATTGATAAGCCACTGCCAGAATGAGCCACACTGCAGGCTTATCTGTGTAATCCCTGTTGGTGTGTTTAAAGACTGACAGGAGAGCCAAAAAAAAAAAAAAACCAAAAAAAACCCCAACCAACCAACCAAACAAAAAAAAAAAAAAAAAAAAAAAAAAAAAAAAAAAAAAAAAAAAAACAAAAAAACCCCAACTACAGACAAAATTATAAGGTCTGAAGATGCAGGGTGGTGTCTTGAAAATTTAATTTAGCAGAGAAAATATCCCTTTTAAAACCATATTATTAACTGCTGTAAAGTGACAGCCATTTGGCCTTCACGTGCTATGGATGAATTCAGCCAAGTTGTGTCAGACGACTCTGAAGTGTGGTGTGTGCCATGACCCAGGCCCTTCCCTGGGCTCTGGGTGCATAAAATCTGCATGATTGCTCTGCAATGGGGCTTGTCAGCAGGGACTGCAGCTGGGTTATGAATCACTTTAATTTGTCATGTGAGCTGGTTTCACACCAGCATCTCTGGAGGGAAAATGCTGGAAAACTGGGGGAGGGAGGAGGGGGGGAATGTCAGATGCTACCTCCCTCTTCTACCACCCTCCTCCCCCCCTGGGTTCTTGATGGAAATGATTTTCCCTCTCCACAAGCTAATGACTAGTCCTAATTTAATAGGATGGAGAGAAGTGGCCAATATAAAATATATGTGTTTTGTTTTCACTTCTAACATGGCCACAAGTCATAGTCTATAATGATGGGGGGTGTTATCAGTCACATAATCTGACATTTTGCCAAAAGGTCTCTTTTGTCTCTTCTCTGAAGTGTGAAAACAAGGGATGCTGTTTCTGGTGTTCTGTAAAGAAAAATGTGGGTTGCAGAGCCTTAAGGAACCATTAGATTAAGGAAACCAAAGAAGGAAAGAAAAGTCAAGACCTCTTTCTTCAGATAATTACACAAATACTGGATCTCTAGGGACACTTAATGGAAAACATTTTAGGAAGCACCTGAAAGTCTGCCATGGAGATTTCCCATCCTGGCCATCCCATTGTCGCCTGCATCCTTTATTAGGGTAATCTTGAGAAAAATCAAAGACTCAGATCATAATTTGATTTTTCCTTTATTTTGTATTTACTTATTCAGTTGCTGTTAACGACAATAAAAATGCAATTACCCACTCCTGACTGGTTTCCCTCAACACTCAGGTAAAGTACAGAATTATACAAAACATGTAGATTCCCACTGCATGTTATCCTAAGCAGCAAAAGCATAAACTAAACATAAGCCCCTCCATGGAGACAAATAATTCACCCACCAAAAGAATTACTCACTCTGGGCAAGTAGACTTTTACAAGGTTGATTTTTAAGTGTGCAGATGAATGTTACAGCTGGTAAGAATTCATTAGTCAATGAATCTGCAGCAAAGGAAAAGATAAGGAGACAGAGATTTGTTTTTCCTAAGTGGAAAGGGTCCCACATTTTGATGCTGGAAAATGAATAATGCCCTGGTCTCTTCCTTTCTCAAATCAGAAAAGTGTTTGGTTGTCTGTTTTAGCTTTAAGCTCACAACGAGGTCTCCTGAAATTAAAGAATTACTTGTTTTCTTCAATAGAGTGGTATCATTAGGCATCTTGAGAGACAGCTGCTCCCTGGAGGGGGCAGTGAGTGCACAGGTGCAATCCAAACACCTTTTTCCAGGGCTCCCCCTCAGCAGGCTGCCTCTCCTCTCCGGGTATGCCCAGAGCCAGGGACCTGTGTGGCCACTGTGCAGCCTGGTTTGTGGCTCTGGGGGACCTGGCAACATCAGGGCTGAGAAACGAAATCCATCTCCTCCTGGTCATTCAGCCAGCCAGTCCCAGAGCCCTGCCCAGCAAACTGTTAACGCGGCCTTGCAGCAAGCAGCTCCCCACAGCAGCAGTCCTGGTAAACAACATAGGTGAGAATGAGCTGGTGCAGCTGCCATAAAGACTTTTGCTTCTTTCAAATTCTGGCTCCCCCACCACACACAGACCTGCTGTTTGAGCAAGCAGAGCCCACCTCTTGGCAGCGTGGACGGGCGGCTGGAATGCAGCGGGTGCTGCCTGCGAGCGCCGCAGAGCCGCTGCGGAGCGCGGGCGGCACCTGCCTGTGCTGCCCGTGCGCCTCCCGCTGAAGGCTGCGGCGCCCGCCTGCCTGTGCGCAGCACTTCACACACGCCATACACGTGTTTGCTGCCCAAAGCTGGGCTGGGACCAACTTCCGCAGTTACTTTGTATTTCCTGACTCCATTCGCTGTTCTGTTGGTTTCCCTGATGCTTCCCTCCCGCTTTCCTCCAAAGACTGTGTGGAGGATGCGCACATGAAAGGAAGGAAGAGTTGGCCCCTTAGGGAGGAAGTAGACATTGGTGCTTTTTTTTCCTTTTTTTTTTTTTTTTTTTNTTTTTTTTTTTTTTTTTTTTTTTTTTTTTTTTTTTTTTTTTTCAATTCTGGAACAAAAAAGCTCCAGCCAGCAGCTGGTCTGATTAGGTCTTAGGGTGAAACAGATGGAAAGTTCCATGTGACAAGTGAAGTGGCACACGGAAACTGATAATTTTTTACATGCTGTTGCTCCCCATCTCTTGCATGGGATCAGAGCTGTTAGATCTGTAGCTGATTAAGTGTGAGACCCAGCCCAATAACAAAAGTGTTGGCTACCAGTTTCTTAATGGTCATTCTGGAGCTGGAGCGTAATATTCTTTTGAAATAAAGACCACAAACAAAAAATGGGTCTTCCCATTTTTACACAATCCCACCCCTTTCTATCTTTAAAAGAATGAAAGGAGAGCAGGTTTGTTAATAGTGCCACAGCTGGAGCAGAGGTGCATTTATGTTCCAAAACTTGCATTAATGCCCAACTGCAAGAGTTTCCAAGCAGGGCGAAAGCCAGCAAGTCAAAGGAGTTGGACAATTACACTCATTTGTCTGCCTTGCTGGCATTGAAATAATTCAGGCAAGGCCAACTGTGTCACTGGGATTCTCTAAGGTATAATTTAGGCATGAGATGTTTACAATCAACTCTCATTTGCATCAACTGCGAGGAAAACACAGAATTTATTGGTTATTTCAACTGGTGGGTTAACTACTAGTTTAACCACTAATATTTATTCAACCTTCTGCATCTGAACAGCCCCATGGCTAGATCCTGCACTCTAGCTGCCCTTCTTACTCTGCAAGTTTCCTGCAAGTAAGAGAGGAGCAAGTCCAGGACCTACCACTGTGGTTCAAGTTTTGCAAAGCAGAACTGGTGCCTGACCCATGTGGGTGTCTGACTGAGAGCCCTGGAAGTCAGAGCCGTTGGGAACCACATGCACATCCTTTTTCAGTCCCAGGAACAAGCGAGAACAAAGATGCAGTTTGCCATGGGCCGCGCTCTGTGTCCCTGCCAGTAGTGGTTACAGAACTGCTTAGCAAAGAGCTTGATAAAATCAGTGAGCTAGGAAGTGTCTCCAGGTGTGCCAGGATCTTGGAGACTGGTCCCCAGACTGCTTTGTGAGTGCTGCACAAAGTCTAAACACTACCAAGCAAGGCTACAATGAGCAAGGTGATGGGTTGACAGATTTGACTGAAACTGGAAGTAAGTTTTAATTTTTTTTTTTTTTAAACCTAGGCTTAAAAGACATCACTTAGAAGAGGAACATCAATCAAAAGATAAACCCAGTGCATGTGAGGACCCTGAAGCTGCAGAGAACCATTAAGTGAGTTAAGGGAGCCTGTCTTTTCATAAGCTGTTCTCTGTGCCAGAGGACAGAGAGCACCAAGAGGGAGATGAGAAGATTAGGTCAGATTCCAGGCTACAGAAATCTCAGTGGCTATGTCCATCTTGGGCATCCCTGCCTGGGTTGCAGAGGAGAGGCTAATGACCGCTGGCTGTGATGGCTTTGGTGCTGCTCATACCTCTTCTCCAGGAACTGACCCAAGCATTTCAGCTAATTCCTGTGTGCCAGTGGCTCTCTGTGTGTGAACGAATCTTGGATATTTAGCTGCCCAGCCTGAAAGGACTTGCTCTCAGGGAGGAGAAAGGTCCCATATTTCATGGCACATCCTAAAGGCACCTAGTGAAATGCATGTTTTCCCATTGTGACCCCTGACAAATTCTTGGTCATCTCCCCTGGCCAGCATTTACCAGGGAGGAGTTAAACAGCCCTGGGCTGGGGCTGACCCCACAGGGTGGGAGGGGGACTGACCCAAGTCCTGCCCTGGCTGGAGGTTATGCTGGTGGTTGCAGGAGGTGGGAATCCCAGGTTTGGGTCTTGGAGGAGACAAAAGCTGACAGAGCCCAAATCTGATTTGATGGTGTGTCACAGGCTTTGCCTCCTTCCAGCCTTGGGTGAAGAAATCCTGTTGATCCACACCTCAGCTCGAGAGGCAGAGGAGCTCAGCAACCAGGCTGTCACCTGCAGTGCAGCACCTGCAGCTCGTCAGTCCTTGTTGCTTACTAGAACTCATTATTGCTCTCCAGACAAACACCAGGAAGCAAAGGGTTGCTGCCATTGCCTGGCCTTTGCAGGGCTAATGGGTCATTTAATTCACTGGAGATATCATTCTGCACCCTGGGTAAGCAAAGCCACTTGCATGGAGCTTGGTAAGATTGCAGAGTGATTTGTATGAGTCCTTCTACCCCTTGTGGAGCAAAGTAGGCTGAGAAAAGGGACACCAGGGACACCCATGACCCCTGAAATACACTGCATAGCTGTGTACAATGTGATACGTAGGCGTGAAATAGCACAAACACTACTGCTTAGATAGATGGAACAGCTGAGCTGGCATTCAGGTGATAAAAGTACCCCAGTCTCTAACTGTGTGGTGTTTATACTCTAAAACAATGTTAAAATGTCATTTTTACTACTTAGGTAATTTGATTGCCTTTTCCACTCTCCTCAGGCATATCAGCTGAGGTTGCTTCATCTCCCTTTGCTTTACCACTACTTCTGTTCAGTTTCGGGGTCACATTCACTGATGGGTAAAATACTTTGGGTGCCCATTCCACTGGGTTATCTGGATAAAAAACTGGTTTCAAGTGTATAAGGATTCATGTGACTGTTTCCATCAGCACACTTCTAACATCATGAATTTACATTCTTGAATTTGTGATTAATTCAAACACAAATACATATCTGTGCACAGAAATGTGGATTGTGCAGGGACTGTATCTTTGCAAGCTGAACTGGAACCATCTGAGAACTCTCCTTCTGTGCTAAAAATTCAAAAAGCAACCAAGTCCAGCATGGGGCTTGCCGACATTTTAAATGTGTACGGGCACACAGGTCATTTTTATACACATATGTGTTTGTGTGTGACTTTTGACTTATCTCTAAGATTAATGAACATGCTTCCTGCACCTAAGCAATGTGGAGGCCTGTTGGGGTCACCAGGAAAATGTTGAGAACGAGATCACTCTGTCTGCATACAACATATCCAAAAACATACAAGCCAGCTAAGTGCAACATGCTTTATCTTTTAAAGCAACATGAAATGTTAACCAAAATGCTTAGGATTGTATTAAGCCATGCAAAACAAACAATAAATTTACAATTAACCACATTTAACCCTTTCACTTCAAAGCACAAAATGAGCATCAACTGAAGGCTCAATAAAGTCAGTGAACATGAGAGACAATAACATTTAAACCACTGAGGTAAGTCAAATTGGTTGGAATTAACAAGGGTACTATGGGCTGTAATAATATATTTACAGCCTGATGATTATGCTGTGGGAAGGAAAGGAAGGGGATTAAATTCCTGTTTAGTTTAGGCTGCATTTTAGTGCAGCCTGTTCTTCAGTAGTACACAGTTTAAAATGTAGTCTGTCAAATCCCACTGACATATTTTGGCAATGGATATATCCTCTAATTGAAAGCAATTGTTGTGTTGTAAGCTTTCCCCTTTTCCCATTTGTTTTGGTTAACGAGTAGTGGTGGCCTGTCTACTTAAACACGTATTGAGCAACTGCTCACGGGGAAGTTAGCATATTGCAGAGCATGCAGCACGATCCTGCCTGACTTCACAAGGAAAACTTCCTCCAGGCTTTGGTGGAGGATGTTTGAACAAAGCTGGTAGGATCAGCCTTGCTGGTTGTTGTTGCAGGGCTTTGCTATATGGGTCAGCTGGGGCTTCCAAGTGTGAACCCTGGGGTAGGAGTCAGGCTCCCTTCCAAGGCAGCCAAGCTTTGTTTTGAGCAATCAGCATGGCCCCTGCTGGGAATCCCATGAGGGGATGCTCTGCTTTATGTTGAATTTGCTTCCTTTGCTGGGAGCCAAGTCCTGCATCCTATGTGGCTGGCAGTCAGTCAGGACACACAGGGCCTGGCATGGGTGGGACATGGATGGCCCCCGTTGTGCCATAATGCTGTGAGCAGTGCCCCGCAGCTCTGGGGGGCTTAACGAGCCCCTGCTCGGCCAGCCCAGGCAAAATGGTGTGAAAAACATTGCTACCCACAGAAACCCTCTAAGGCTGGTGCTGGCTGGGCCCAGGGCCCTACTCTGCCATGTGCACCTGCAGCCGTGCCTGCCTTCTGATGCCCATGATGACAAGAGGCAGGTATGGATGAGAGACTGTCAGTGTAACTGGGGCAGAAGGGACTGTGCTTCACCTGGCCACCACCTCAGCACAGGCTGAGCTTCCCGTAGATCAGAACTGGAGCTGCATTTGAACTCATGAGCCACATCTCCAGCCCTGACCAGTGTGAAGCTGACATAAGTGAGTGCTGAGTCCTTCCTAAGCCTCTAAGGAAAATAAAAGCAACAGGTCACCAAGGAGGTCTGGGGAAAACTGGGAAACCTGCTACTCTTGCATCCAGTGAGGGCCCAGGTGGTGAAAGAGCTTCTCTCCACCCACAGGGGCCAGGTCAAACCCAGCACAGGCTACCAAAGACACATCTTTATTGGCTTGTGATAAACCTCCCAGTCCAGAAAGTCCTGACATTATTGTGTGTGTGAACTTTCACCATCACCAAATCTGTCATTAACCCAGAAAGAAACCTTTTTGTGCTCACAATCTCTGTCTGCACAGCTCCTCTCAGGAGGCAAATCCCTCATGGCAAACACGTCAGCTGACTACATGCTACAGACAAGGTTATGACTGCATTACACATTCTGAGGAGAGCAAGGTTCTATATTACACTGGGAAAGGCTCATCTT
Source organism: Promerops cafer (assembly GCA_013398275.1). Lineage (NCBI taxonomy): Eukaryota > Metazoa > Chordata > Aves > Passeriformes > Nectariniidae > Promerops > Promerops cafer. The sequence continues at coordinate 373,934 of VZSE01003956.1, read as the reverse complement.
TGAAAACAAAGAGGCTCAAGGCAAAAAAGGCTGGTTTTACTCAGAAAGTGGCTGAGGTCCCCATAAATCCCTCTCGCCCTTGCTCAGACAAGGCTGGAGGCCAGCAGCATGGTGGCAGCAGAGCGTGCTGTGCCCCTGCAGTTCCTGTTACAGCCGTCTGCAGCAGAGCCTGGGACCACACCGGAGCGTGTGTTTAGATTAAAGGACGCTGGGGAAGTGACCTTGCCTTAGTCTTTCTGCTAAGCACCTAGCAGACTCCCAGTGTGCTAAATCATTAGTAAAAACAGCAATGACAGTCCGGCCTCATCCATGAGCCGTTCCTGTAATACAGATTAATAACAATAAAATGGGGTCTCGGTCCACGCTCATCCAAAAATACACTGAGGATTGCTAATCAGTCTATTTCCAAGCCCACTGTTATTTCTGAGTGCCCTGAAGTGCCTGAGTGAGCACTTTCCGATGTATCCAGCCTGATGATTTGGGAGACTAATAACTTGTCAGTTATTAGTCTGCATCAGGGCAGGGTAACAGGCATGGTTGGAGAGAATCTGGGAAGTGTGGTGGTCAGGGAACAGCTCTAGTTCAGGCAACGATTCCTCTGTGTCCAAGTGCTTGTCAGCTCCTCCTCATCTCACCTTGTGTTTCCCTGGTGAATGGCTCTTTGTTCAGAAATGCTGCTTTGGGGACAGCTTTGTTCTGGCCGTCTCTGGGCTGGGACAGTGGAGACCAAGGGGACCACTCCACTTTCTCCTACCTGTTAGCTTCTTCTGTTGGATAACCACTCATAGCCTCAGACAGGATGGGGAGAAGACAGGGACTGGACCCTTGCTCTGATGCAATACAGCTATCCAGTGGCCATTTTCCATCAGTACAGGTTTCTGAGATGGAAAGCAAGGGGCTAAAGAGATTCAAAATGTGCCTGTAAGTGTTTGTGAATTCACCTTGTGGTCGGCTGCCAACCTGCTCTGCAATCATATAGAAATGACCCAAATTGCACACTGAGGGGCAGGGAGTAAAGGAAATGAGAAAAAGGGGGACTGGCTGCCTACGTCAGAGCAGAAGCACCTTCTGATCCAGTGCACTGCCAGGGCTCTCCCACAGCAGCTCTGGGGTGGTAGCTCCTGTGCCAGGGTGCCCTTCTGTGGTGACTGACACCGGGCTTTTCTCTGCGGGGCCGCGTGGGGCAGGGAGGGGCAGCTGCCCCGTGTGCCAGCATGTGCTGCCCGATCAGGCCTTCCCCGGGCGCTCAGTGCCAGACACGAAGACATGAAGCACGTTGCTCTTCTCCCAGGTCCCTGGGGGTCCCTGCCACCAGGCATCGAGGTACCAGTGGTCCTGCATGCCTGCCCGGTGAGCGGCACCTCTGCCCTGCCCTGCCCTGCCCTGGGCTGCTGCTGCTGGGCCAAGAGCTGCCGAGGCGAACGTGGCCACCTCTGGCTGCGAGGGTGGACGTCCTTCCCAAATCCACAGAGCGCCCTATGGGTACTTCACAGATAACCCCTGCTAAATAAATAGACGTTTATACTCTCTGTATTAAAGTGATGAAATCCAGGGGTTTGACAGTCTTGAGTCAATACAACCTGAGTAATTGCATGAGTAACTCATGTTTCCCCTAAAGGGAAAGTGTTCTTGTGTAAATATATTTATCAATAATTAAAGCAGTTTTGAGTTCTTGTGTGCACAGCCCCTCTATGCCTGCCCCAGCTGAGAGGCTGATATCCTCATACCTGCACAGGAGTCAGAGGAAGGGATTTCGTCAGGGGGTGATGCTCTATGGCAAGAGGCTTGTGGTTTAATTTTTTACCTTTTTCTCTTCCTGAACAAAAATTAATGGTGAGATCTGTGTATGAGAGATTTAAAAACCTCTACTACTCCATTAGGAGCATTATCCTGAAATACTCACTGGAGCTTATAACAGCCCAGATAATAGGGGTGGGAAATCATTTCTGGAAAATATTCCCCTCAAAGCATCTTACCAGAAAATTGTTTCCTAACAACAACAATAGCAATAAAATCTTTGTCAAATAATCCTTCAATACCACAAATATTTTGTTTTTAATTGTATCAGTGTAGACAAATGCTTGGCATTTGAGGCAATAGGAGTCAGAGTTCCTGGGAAATTTTTTCTGACAGAGTCGGTACTGGATACCTTTGGGTAAGTCACACATTTTTCAATGTTCTTTGGCCTATTTTTTTTTTTTTATTCACTGTAATCTGGAACCTAATTTGATATGCCTTAACAGGCTGATTTCACATGGAAGATGCTCTGCTATCAGGGTAAGCAGCCATAAGAAATCCTAAAATAGGCAGATTAAGGGTTTGGGATCATGGGGGTTTATTTCTATGCAATTAAAGACATGATCACATTTAAAAATTGCTAACTTGTACTTTAAGGGAAAAAAATCCACTAACAGCTGGGAGTCCCACATTTAAAAACAGCTAATAATTCTTAATTAAGGATATGATTAGCAGAGACAATGAGTTAGATGGCAAGAAAGCACAGCATTTAATTCAATGCAGATTTTCAGTGGACATGGCATGGCCAAGGCAGTTGTGTATTAATTAGTGCTCTGAAGAGGGTGAGGGGACAGGAAGGGGAAAGGAAAATTGGCAGGTGTAGAAATGAGATTAGACAACAACAGAGCATTTTTCTCTCCAGAACAGAATTCATGCAGAATCCCCATCAGCCTCACCAGCATGTTTTGTGTGACTAAAGTTCCATGCCACAAGAATGGGCAGGGGACTAAGGCACAGCCTGGGGAGAGGGAGAGGGAGAGGGAGAGGGAGGACAGCTCCCCAGGGCTCGCCTGTGCAGCATTTCCAGGCAGCTGTGACCAAACACCAGCCTCCATTTCCCACCTTTGTTTTAAAGGCTGCTAGCTATTTGTGGATGGTGAGATGCCTCCATGCTCGACCCTCGCCGTTATGCAGATACAACTGCCGCAGCTGCGCCGCGAGACCAAGCGCTGACTTTCCTCCAGTGCACGGGTGCTCCAGCCAGGTCTCTGCTCTTGGTGGAAACCCAGGCTGGAGGCAAGGATGCTGTGCCCACATCCCACAGCCATTCCCCTTGCCTGTTAGCTCTGTCAGTGCTTCAGCTTGAAGCATGCACATAGCACTGAGCATGTCATGACCTTGGTATTTGCAATGCGCTGCAGCACACCCGTGTCCCCTCCTGCATGGGGGCCTGGGTGTGTTGCCCAGGGACTCAAGCCCCTGGGTGACCTATGGCTGTGCCTATGACCTGTGTCACAATACTGTTGCAGGAGGCCAGCTGGGTAATTGCTCAGGGCTCTTTCATGCAGCCTACAGGGACGTGAGATACATGGACAAACAAAGTATCTGCTGCAGGATGCGTGGCCCCGTCTGCCCCCATCCCGGGATGGACGCTGGCTCTCCGTACAGCCTCGCCCAGGAGTGCTCCTCACGACGAGGAGTCAGTTGACACACCCGCAAACCAGGAGGAAGGCAGCAGGAGTGAACCCCCTCAGGTGGAGCGATCCCACGGGATGGGGCGGTGGTTCAGGGGCTGTCTCCTACATCATCCCAGTGTGTAATTTGGGAAATCACTTCTTTGGGTCTTCCTTGTTAGAGCGGCGCCCGTTGGAGGGCAGAGGAGACGCGCAGGCCGGTCTGCGCTCGGGTTTTGACGAGTCGTGCGGGCAGAGCCGCTGCAGGGGTGGGGCCTCGTCCCCCGCCCGGTCTCCGGGGAGCGAGAGAGCGGGTATTGCGGGGGGGATGTGTGGGCTGCGAGGGGGCTGCAGGGGGGCTGTTCCGGCTCGCCGCGCTGGGAAAAGTTCTTCTTCCCCCGCCCCTTCCCCCCCGGCCTGTCCTGCTCGAAAACGCGAAGGAGGCAGAGGAGAGGAGGGGGACAGCCCGGAGCAGCTCCTCACACGGCGGGGGGACGCCCTGTCCGAAGCCCCCCGGAGCCGCCCAGTCGGCGGCGCGGGAGACATCGGTAACTTCACCGCACGCACATGACGGGCCCGCGGCACCGGGACGCGGTGAGTACCGGCGCGGGGGCGGGCGCGGGGGCGGGCGGAGGGCG